>JAQGAO010004855.1:0-14432 GCA_034697705.1 Ommatoiulus sabulosus
GCAGTCAGTACATAGTACCATTTGGCAGGGGGGATCATTATACAAATTAAGTCAGACTAAGCAGTCTGGTCATGATGACCCCAACATCACAACTTAGTTAATTTTCCCGTAATGAGTTCCTTTAATATAGGAACTATCTCAGCATTCGCCCGGAGGAATTGTCCACAATCGAGGATAGCCGACCCGGGAATCGAACCTGGGTCTATCGAATGCAGGACGAGGATACTAACCTCTAAGCCACCTTGCTCGGTGGTCTTTAATTATTAAAATTATCTTCGAAAAACTTTCCGAATAAAATATGGACTTCAATCTCGCAAAAAGTTAGCTGGCATTGTTTGGAGAATTCCATCTTCGCCAGTCGTTCGCACGTTCAATTAGTCAAAGTGACGTTTATTAAAAAGCTGCATGGCAAAATATTCCTGATCGCATTAAGACGAAGACGATGAGTGCAGTTATAGACCCCGATATTAGCCCAAGCAGTGGCAGGTTTCATCGGCTGCGAGTCAAGCGGCCATTAAATTATGGCACGGGAATTCCACCCGAAGAAAACGCAGAAGGTGCAATGAGGATGAATGTGAACCGAAATATCGATTTCACCAAGTTCGCAACGCGCTCTCCGCACGCACCGCTCTTCAGACCATTATCCGTCGACGCACCGAACGTTTTGTCAACTCCTCGACTCTGTCTCCAGCGACGGAAAAGAGGGGCTTCTTCAACGGCTCAAGCGCCCTCTGGAAACTTGCGCCAACTTCCCTCCAAATACTTCTTTTTTTGGTGGTTCCGAAGAGTTCAGTGCGTCTCGAGCGTCGCATCCGGACGGATGTTGCCGGGGGAGAAGCGCTGATGGACATGGACCGGATCCGGGCTGCCGGGCTCATCTGCGGGATCCTGCTTCTGGAAAGTAAGATCACTAAACTTTTGCTAATTTCTTGCACGGTGCACGAAACTCGCGCGACAACCAGCGACTTCTGACCATCGTGGACAGTGGCTCAAGAGTTGCCCGGTTTCGTAGCAGCTTGGGTAAGCATCGGGTAGGTTGGCGATGACTGTGAAGTGACCGCTGGTGGTCAACCGATGCGTGATTGTAACTATTATCACCGGACATCTTCAGCTAACTCGCTCAACAGGTAAGGTGGGTTCTCACCTGCCAACGCCATCTGTATTGGTCACCGAATGGTTGAAAGGTGTTTGATGATACTGCGTTTCAATCACAGTTACTATATACTTATCTTTGTTGGTAAAGATGATTCAGAATACCAACCGATGATATGTTTAAGTTATGATAACATGCATGGAGAGTTTCATTAAGTTGGACTTTAGCGTTGAACAATTAATGCTATGGTAAAATACAGAAAATTAATAATGACGAGAACAGGCTTATGTCTCTTCGTACGAGGTAGACGTGTTTTATGCTTGAACTATAACTATGTTTAAACAATTTTTTTTTGCTAGAAAATACTGTTTGCATTTCATTCCAAACGATATCTGAGCAGCGACATGCAACGTCATCTTTTAGCAATAACAAGCGTGAAACAAAAAAAGTTTGCGAACAGTTCAAGCTTCGCAAATCCACAATGATTGATCATTGATGCAATTTTTTGCTTCACTTCCGGTATTGTGTAGACTTGTTTTTGCGGAGAATGCGGTTTTTGCGTTTCTCTGACTACAGCCTCTTTTGCACGAGCGCTTAGCGTTCATTAGCGTTTGATGCGTTCTTGCAAAAGATGCCAGTAAACGTCCATCCGTTCTTGCAGATGATGTCCTTAAATTGCGGTAAAATTTAATAACAGACGGACAGCTCGTTAATGTAATTGGATAATTCGGTAGGAAGTGGTCTAAAAAGATAGTGGTGCAACCGACCGTAAATCGCTCGTTATTTAACGAGCAGTTTTACAATGCGGAAAAATTCCACCGTTAAATGCATGACTGATTGCATTAAGAGTAATTTAGTTGGTGTTCCCCAACTATAAAACTCGCCCATAATTTAGCCCGATGGTGCTAAGCTCCTTTTAAATTAATCGACTGTTAATAAAACCCTGTTTCAATCAGCGATGGCAACGATGGTTGCTGAATAATGACTGTCGGTTAAATGAAGCGTGGTCCTTGGAAAATTGTTTACATCCCCCAAACTATATATAGCTAAATTAAAAGCTGACCGGAAGTCATCGAAAGCCAACCGAGCAAAAATACGTAATCAAAATTGGATTGACATCTTATATTAGTTATTGATTGATTAATGCCTTAACGTGGATGTTTTTCCAATGTCAGTTATGCAACTAACTTCTTTTTCTCGACATGTTAATTGCTGTGTTTGGTAAAATAATTGCACAAACATAAGCTAATTACAGCATTTAAGCAGTTTGTCATCATTACGGGAAATCATCTCGTCTTCTAGTTGACATTGCGTGTTTTTGTCAGTCATCATGTGTTTTCTACGTTTGACATCCCCAATTTAAAACGCTAAAATACATGTAAGGTTAAAATTGCCGCTTGATGCTAACGCCATCTAGCGGCTGGCAACGACTTTTTTCACACTGTAATCAGGCTTTTTATGCACTGTACATTTAACGTTAGTTTAAATGAAGCGACAAGCACACTTCTCTATAACAAGCTATTGATCACATCATATCAATTTTTTTTTTGAAGTTTGAAAAAGAATGCAAATTATTACCAGTCAAGACTGTCAGACAACCTGGTTAAAATATTACTATCGAATAATCAACCATTGCAGCGATCGATTCCTTTAAATAACACCTTGCAATCACTTCCTTTAAATTTGCATCAATTATCGGTACAATTTGCCATTCGCTCGTATAGCATATTCGTGCTGGAAAAGTGAAGCCAGCCGTAAAAGTCAAATGTGCACATTTTTTCCCGGTAATGAAACCGTTATTTTACGATATCTTTGGCGTCTCGTGCGCTTTTTTGCATTTCCAAGATGGCCAAATTTGACGTTAACCTGAGAAAAAATGTTCCAGTTAAGTATGGAGAACGATATTATCGGCAGTTCGTTTTTATGATAATGTCAGCGGATCCGATCCTTCCATGGACTTCATTTGTCCTGGACATTTAATCAAACGCATGACTTGCGCTTTATAGAAGTTCCTTAAGTGGAAGAAGTTTGAAAGTACGAGCTAGCGTCCTCCTGCCAATGCCTATGCTTTTCACGATGAAAACTGTTAATCCTCTTAAGGATTGGTTCCAAATCGAAGCGCTATTGCCCTCGCGGAGGAAGTGATCTGACATGTTCAGCCCTCGATCTTGATACCATTCACGAGTTTAGCATCTCACTGCGTGGAATCCTTCGTGGCGTTTGGGGGATTTACTTCATCCCTTTATGCAAGAAAATGAACTGGGCATCCAATAAATGGGGACTTATCCGAGCGATTTGGAAGGCGAATCTGCGCGTAAGGCCACACTTGTGGCGTAATTTCGCAGCCCCGGAAGGAATCTTGAAGTTGTCGAGGAAATGTCATGCCATCCACCATGATTGTTAGAGTTTGTTCCAACGACCAGAAAACGTCAAAAATTGAAATGTCAGCGAGGACAGATGCTAATATCCTATCATCCATTGTCCATATCGACTCACGCGTGGTCAGCGCTATTGACAATGTCCTAAAAAATTGGTTTGCTTACTGACAGCTTCCATCACCGATGCCGTTTCTTGGTTTTCCATCAGCAACCTTCCCTCGAGGTTAAGGCGCATGCGAGTTTGATGGAATTCAACGTAAGCTAATTTTCGCGTCATTTTTAAGAGGCATTGGCACGCCATTATTTACTGTCTCTGGAAATAACCCGTTGACAGAACTTAATCAGTGTTAACACCGTGCTGGAAATGCGTTGCCGCGTGACTTAATGAAAAGCTCCGACGTCGTGGCCTGAGTGTTCATCAGCGATAGAGTTGTTGAATCAATATTGTCGTTAAGATTGATCGGCTTTCCCACTTTTAACTTTCAAACATATATACACAGGTTTTACAGTACGTCATCAAGCTAGAAGACATGCGCGAAGTTGAGATACATCTCGTGATCATCGTTTTGAGCTTTAGCATCATTTATTGTATTTTTATACCTCATGGTTTTATGCAGTTTGGGGTTCCTATATATAGAGACCATGCATTCTCTACGAGAAGTTTTAGTTTACCCTCTATAAAAAAAGGTACAAAAATGTAAATTTAAAGATTCTTTCCGTTGATACTCCTGGACTCATTTTTAGTCTTTTAGAAGAATCTTTCTGGAAAATCGACGATACTGATGTGCTCGCCATTTTTAGTTGAGGTACTTTAAAGATTCGTTATTAAAAAATACTGGGTTTTTGCAAGTGAACCTTTCAAGAGCCTCAAATATTTGTATGTATGTTTAAACTGTATATAATATTTTTCATAAGGATTTGAAATGCATGTAACTAGTAATTCTGAATACTGTTAACGTTTTACTCCATTAAAACGGAGGGCTGAATAATTAGACATTGAGCAATTAAAAACTTTAGTTTTCACTGTTGCATACTTGTATAATATCGATCACTATAGATACCATTTTTTGAAATGATATCGAAACTTTTCACGAATTGAAAATGTGAACCTTCCAATTCCAAGTTATTTCCATTCGTTATCGAAAGTCATAAAGTATATCTGAAAACTATTTAATTCCGTGCCTCAGAGTACTATACAGACCTACGGGCGTATCTTCGAAAAACATTTCATAGAAATTGCACTCTTAAGAGATGAAATTTTTGCGTTAATATTTAATGCTGCTTTTAGAATTATTGCATTTCTTGATCAGCGCGCGTGTCTACGACAAGAAGAAGAAGAAGACGAGGATTTTATGAGTTTTTCAGCAATTTCATAATCTACTCTTTAAATCACCTCATAAGCTACTTCGACTCCCGCTTTTAAAGTAAGATTTTGACATCATTTTGAACGATCGTTTTCCAGCGTCTCTCATCTTGCCTTAACACTGTTGACATCTCTTGATCCAACGCATGATCAATCTAACGACATGAAGGAAGAAAGACGCGCTTCGGATGAAACGTACTTAAATTTATAAAGATCTTTTCAAGTTTTTACATCATTTTCTGCGGTATGAGTTACTTCATACCCCTTCTGGATACGCCCGAGCAGAATGCTCTTAAGAGCAATGACATCGAGCTGCTTGTATACAAGGCAGCCTGAAATCAATTTGAAGCTTTGACAGCAATCCACGAACATCGTTTAGAGTCATGAACTCGGTTATAACGAACTTTTTCGACTTAAAAGATTGGTTACTTTCAACTTTTGACATCGTTGCAGCTTCGGTCTAATTAGCCATAGTCTGCTGTATTATATGGGCAATTAGAGCGTCTCTACTTAAGCCATTCGTGACATTGCTTAGCCGAGCTAGTTTTCGCTTTATTATTTACCGTTGACATCGCCATCTAAACAGTGAACTCTTGTAAGGCGCAGTTGGCTTCGTCATTTCATAAGCTAAGTTTCATTTATCAGGAGAGGAAAAGCCACGGTTGAACGTTATTCAACGTCAAAACGTCAATCTGAAACCGGTTGACGTCACGTGATTCATCATCTGATCAATAGGGTGGAAGAAGAAAATGAAGCCTGCAGTTGATAAGATGGATGTCAATTTTTAGCTTAATTTTAAGAAATTGACGTCCAGCTTTAGATGATTCTTTTCAGCTTTGACGTCACTTCCTCAAGTGCTTTTATCGCCGTTACACAACCCATCCTTGATATCATTTAGGGTTTTTTCTGTTTATTAGCGCACCACAGACAATGCGGGGGGTGAACTACAGGGTGATTCATCATTTTGTGCAACTTCATGTCTTTCTTTCCGATCAGCTGGCGTCACTGGAATTGCATCAGCTGTTCGGAAAATTATCAACGAACCAAATACGTTTCAATGGCACGAATATGCAGGGGGTGTGCTCTGATATGATGGGACTTTCGATACATCTTTCGATCCAATCTTTTTTTTTAATTCTGCAGATAACAAAGAAAAATATCGAATAGTTGTGTATTTCGCAATATGAAATACTGGTTCTCAATCACCAGATGACGCTTTTTAAAATTAAAATAAAGTTTATAATCATTAAATGCGTATAAAATTTGAAATTTTATAATTCCCAATTCGGGGTTATTTTCCTTGGTCATCTATACAAAAAATATTACATCGAAAACATTTAATGTGATACCAAAAACTACAGTATCTTCGAAATAACTCCCATTGAGAATAGTTGTGAAAATGTACTTGTCAATATAAATACGTTGAGAAAATTGTGCCGTACTTAAGAGGGTGCCCCAAAGGTCCATTATCTGTGCGATTTCTTCGAAGACAGTGAGGAAGCTAGGGGAATAGAACCCCATTCTTAAATAAATTCTGAATTGTACTTAAATAAAAGTTTGCGCTGATATCCGCACCAAATGCGTTTCAAGAAAATCTGCATCCTGAAATATCTTCTAAATATGCATTTTAGTCTAACGTCACGCTTTCCATTACCAAGAATCGTCGCGCTTGGTGCATAATATATTTGGCGAATTTCTCTTTTCCGATTCCAAACTGCGGACATTCGCCGTCACGTGGTCAGCATCGTCGCTTATCCCGAAAAAAATCTCGTCCATTCCTAGGGCAATTTCGCGCTGCGACGCCAATTTTCTAGGTGCTTTCGTGTTTCGTCCTCGTTTAAATGCAACGTTTTGATGCTCTCCAAGCACCCGGGGTCTGTCGAGGGGGGTCAAAGGCGAACTTCGTGTTTCCTAGCCGGCCATAAAATGCCTTTTTAGATGCTTTTTTAGTGTCAACCGAGTCGTGTTGTGCCGTTTTATTCGCGCTTTTCCAAATGGAAATATTCCAGCGCGTTTAGCTTTTTCGTGTATACGAGTGAACCCGCAACCCGGGGTTTAAACAGGGCAGGATTAAGTAAACGGCGGTGTCGCGGAAAACGCTGATGGGATTTTCGGCGGGGCATGTCGTTGAACTGACCACTTCGCAGTGCCCTCATGCGGAGATGGAGTTTGTTGGAAATGTTTGCGCGCCTGTCCGTTTACCAGGGTCTATACCCATTAATTCCCGGAATTGAACGAGAACGTGTGAAGTACTCTTAGTACAGCTACTCAGAGCTATGTAGGATCTATGCGCGTATATGCGTACGCGTGTTCTCGAGTTCTGATCTTTTTTAACTATTTCCGGTATGACTGTTCACATGTGAAAGAAAACATTGAGAAAAAATTTTAAATGCATTTTCAATGAGCAAAATATATACTGTATAGTCCAAATATTACGACTGCAGTCATAATAATTCGTTTATGTTAATGGAAATATTAACTGTAAAATATTAAAAATTGCATTAAAAATCATTCAGTAATGCTGTATGAAAAGTACAATGTACATGTATTTTAAATGTATTAGGATAGCGATGCATTTACAATTGCTTCAAAAAGAGAAGAAAAAAACGTTTGGATGTATTATAAATCTATTAATGTTTTAATATACATTTTTAATAGAAAAATGCATTTCTAAGAATCGATTATAGCTGTGGGTGGTTCAGAGATTTTGTTGCATCAAAATTTCATTAAATTCTTTTTCGATCCAATCAAGTTTGTTTGTTTCTCATTTTGTTAAAGAAGCATTGTTCGTGTAGGCCTATCAAAGGAACTTTTTCAATTAACTTAAAGCATCATAATCCAAATTATTTTATGATGATGACGCACTTTTGAGTAGCATCATCCAAAATTTACTTTTAGATCACTTCACGCCCTGTTTTAAGAGATCACAAATTTGTTTCAAATTACCGATGAAAGATGGCAATCGCTACGAGCACGTTCTGCATGTTTTGACAACGCCCAGTTTTGATGGAGTGGGGATATTTTTTTGGATCAAAATTTGAGTTAATTTCTGATTCGCGCTCAACAAAAGTTCAACTTGCTCGCAGAAGCATGTGTGATAGCATTGGAATATTTTTCCTTATTTTGTTAGCGTGTTATAAACCGTAAAACCCCCAAAAATACATCTGATGGCATCGCAACCTAACGCTGATGCTCGTAGTGATTGCCATCGTTCAGTTCAGGAGTCTGTTCAAACAAATTGTGATCGCATTGTGTTTGCACACGCGCTGAGCCCGCACCGAAATACCGTTTTCTATTGGTTTAAATCATCATGATCCAAATTCTTCACGCGCTTTTGAGCGATCACAAATGTGTTTCAACTGATCGTTGGGAGACGGCAATCACCACGAACGCCATCGTTATGCCGTGCTGCCTTACACTAAATTTTCGGGGAGTTTCTGGTTTTAAAACTCCAAAACACATTTGAAATTGAAAGTCTAAGTTTAAAATGCGCACTTGCAAACTTTGCTTTGCTTTGCTTTGCTGCATCTTTAAGCATCGTATTTCTGCTTCCTTTTGTTAAATTTGAAGTAGCAAGTTTTTTTTAAAAATTTATTCTGGTTTTCCACTCTATACAGTAGAACCCCTCTAGTCCGCCCTCGGCTAGTCCGTAACTCCGGTTAATCCGACCATGGTCGGAGGCTACCTTTTACTATAGGCTACCTTCAATTTTTACAGTACATGTACATTGTACATGTATGTACAGCATGTAGTACAGTACATAAATACATACAGTATTGCTCTTTTTCATAATAACAGCTTTTATGCGATTTATTGCAATGTTTTTACTGTAGAGAACAATATGTACAGTCAGTTTTACTTTTTTCTGATAATCCGACCTTTTTTGCGTTCCGACCATACCCCCAGTCCCAAAGGTGACAGATTAGAGGGGTTCTACTGTAAACAAATTAAAAATTTAACAATACACGCTTAGGCTAAGTGTGTCCCTTTATTACTGCTATTCGGGCACTCGAGCACACAAAACGCTTTAAGCTGCATAGTCGCCATTTTGGATACTGAGTTCGTGTTGCCACCTGGAAGTTTAAAGCAAAGTTTGCAAGTGCGCATTTTAAACTTAGATTTTCAATTCAATTCAACTCAGTACCATACTATCAGTAAATGGCACTTTTACCCTTTCTTTTTGTGTGTAATTTACTATTTTATTTGTAATACTTACCAAAATAAATCTTTTTAAAACCCGATGATTCTTTTGTAATAACCCTGTGTATAGTAATGTTAACACTTATATGGAATGAACTTTTACATATATTTTTTTGTTTTCTCAGATATAATTTAGACTAGCTTAGTTAACACTAGAGGGAAGACTTGCCATTTGATTGACGGCAAGCAAAATGAAAAATTAATAATGTTGCAATACTGTAAGTTGTTAGCGTCACGCTGCATTTCTGTTGCTGTTTTGTTACGTCCGATTCAGAATGTGATGCAAGTTTCTTGCTGGACGTTGCAAAAACGCAAAACTCGAGCACACGTACCCCCAGCTGGTCGCTGATTCGCGAAGGATATTGCTCATAAATCCTAGCGGCGAGTGGCCGCACTTCTCTGGTGCAATTCCGGGGAATTATGGGTAGGCCCCACGTATCATCATCCAATTTTGCTGAATGGTTTTTAAAAGCAATTTCGCGTCGCTGGTAATCCAGGCGGGCTTAGAGCCCTAAGCTTTAAGAAAGTTGAAACTGTTTCACAAACACTTTGGGCGCTGACAAAAAGATTTATCGCTAAGTGCGAGCCGGATTATCGACCCTGTTTCGTTTCTTCGCTATACTATTGCGATGGATCCAGTAGGGCAAAAATGACCAGCTGGGATGCGCCAGGCCCGGGTTGACGTACCTTTTAACCCGTGGCATTTTCCTGCTGAAAAGACGCAATTTCTGAACGTTTACTGCTGGCTGGGTGACGACAATACGGGTGGAATAGCAAACGTAACTTACATACAAGGGGATCAGAGAGCTTTTTTTCCACGAATTTGATAGGCATTTTTTTCTTTTTTTATTTTTAGCGAGGAACGCGCATCGCGAACCATTGTGCGCGATTCGAATTACATTCTCGGGAAATTACGAGGAAAAAATATACCATCCGTAATGGGGAATAAAATGATGCGACGGTGAATGGGAGAAAAATGTCGTCTAAATTAAGAATATGTATCTGCTCGACATGCCTTTGAAACGTTGAGTGCCGCGTCGGATGAGGCAAGCTGCGAATCGATGATTGGCCCCGTTGGAAATGATCTAGGAAACAAGTTTTCCAGATTATCTTGGTTTGGGAGCTTTATAACTGGCTTAGCATGGAGTGCAAATTGAGTTAAAGCGATCTCAAACGATCATCTTTGAGACTTCAGATTATTCGAGGTCGGATTGACCGGGGTCCGTTTCTACGTGCCACCTGCGATAACTATACACATTTACTGTATTAGTTTTTTAAAACGTCCCATAATTTATGCTGTAAAACAGTTTTATACAGTTTTAACAGTGAAATAGAGAAGCAGTTTTTCATAATTAAAGACATACATGTATATCCAATAAACGCTTCATTTTTTGTTAATAATAAAGTTATTATTAACAATTTACTATACATTAACTATAACACGATTTTTGTAAAATACAGTCGAACCCTGATAAGTGGAAATCAACCCGGCATCGAAATTATGTCCTCTTATCCGGTTTTTTCACTTATCAAGTTTTTGCATTGATGCGCTCAAATTAGATAAGTTCTTCCCAGATTAGTCAAATACTGTACATGCAGTGTAGCTTAATCTCTTAGAAGAGCATTAATTATTGATAAAAAAAACCATATTTAAACAAAGCTTTTATAACGAATACATGTATATTCAGCCAGCAAGATCTATCAATAAAGATCGAGGAGAAACAGTAAAATGTACTTGTACAAGTATGTTGATCAGCAGGATCAATAAAAGTAGTCAGAAATTTTCTTTCGAACAATGTTTAGTCTGCAGTCATGCCACAAAATTGGTCCTCCAGGTTGCTCATGTTATTAAGGTCCTCATCTCTCACAATTTTCTTCAATTCTGGTATACATTGTAATTCATACACATGAACACTGTACCGCACTCATACTGTTGCCAAATATTTTTATATACCAAAACGAAGGAATTTTCCCTATCATGCTGTAAGAAATGCGCCGTACTAACTGCTGCCAAAGATTCATTATATAGACTGCGAGGCGTGATTTCCACTTATCCGATCTTAAATATACACAAAAGCTGCACATGGGGCTTGCAAATAATTGCCACATAGCCGGGTTTTTTCATTTAGGAGGTTTTCACTTATCGGATTTCTACTTATCTCGGTTCGACTGTAATCCTGAAAATATAGGAAATGATAAATAATGAATTCCTTTAAACTACAGTATTTAATATTTATAATTATAATCATATTAACATGATAAGCATTTTTATGTGGTTTTTTATCTGCATTCTTCGGATTAGCTGTACCCACACTATAACCGGAAACTTGGGAGCCCACTGTGAAACGCATCGAAGCATGGTTGGGTTTCTGCATTACAACATTAGTGTCGTTCAGGAGATGATAAAGTGGGACTTAACTTTTTGAAATGGTCATTTTTACCAATGCCTAGGATGGAATCGTTCTGAAATTTATTCGACAGGCAAACATGATTCATGGGATTCATTGCATTACAGGAAAGCGAAACGAAGCAAGTAACTTTGAAGTAATGTTAGCCTGGGTTCTTTAAGATGTGTTATTGCAGTCGTGGTAGAGTCGAGATAGAGAACTGCACCTGATGCTAACGCCAAGATAGTGTTATATAGGCTTAAATTTTCACATGTTTCGAGAACATTTTTTTTTATTGATAACGAAAGGAAAATGACTAGGACCTGGAAAGTTCCCCTTTATAATTTTTGAAGTTTTCCAATTTGATTTGATTTGATTAACAATTTCATTTTTTATTTGTTGCATTTATCTATCATTAGATGGCGCTTTTTTAAAAAGTGAAATGAAGTCTATAGCTTCACAGCATTACAGATTCCAATTCATGATTTCACTCAGTGGATATGCCATCATTTTTCGAAGGTTGTTTTGCGGCATAAAATTCAACATTATTGGTACTTTTTTATTGAAGACAAAAGGGAAATAAATATCGCGCGTTAACTTAAAAATTTAAAACTTTTTATTACTTGTTGAATTACGTACTGACAATTAGATGGCACATTTTGAAAGTGAACTGAAGTTTTAAACTAATTTAAAATTAAAATCGTGGGGAAGCCTTAAATAGGAATTTCTCAATGCCTCGTTATTTTATATCAAAACCAAAGATAAAGCTGCGAAATTATATGTTTTTGAAAAACTCTCATAGGAATTCTATATTTTCCAAGCACAAGAACACAACATGCACCAGTAATGGCGTCACCTGAAATGGAGCGTTAAATATGTATCTTTAAACATATGGTTTTAGCCAGTTTTTCTTTGAGTTTTTTTTTTTTTTTTTAAACTACCTTTGCAAAGAAAGCGGTTATTAAATGTCTTAGACAGCGAAGACAGATTTGTTTCTTTTTCGAATTCACGTAAAACTGCTTTTCCGCTCGATTTGCGTTCGGAAAAACAGAATTATTTTTTTCAGAATATTTTTTCGAGCGAGAAATGCTCGCTTTTGTTCGCTTGCACAGATGCGTTCGTTTCATCGACGAAAATAGCACGATGAAGTAATCTGGAAAATTAAAAGTAAACTTAAATTTGAGTTTTTTTTCTAACTAAACAGTTAGGTGCACGTAAGAAAAAAGCAGATCTTCATCAGCACATGCAAGTTCGCAGATTACAGTCTTTTAACTCGGCCCTATTAAATTCCACGACTATAGAAAATGTTATCGACATTTCATGTTTTTTCTTCATCCCTTTTCCTATGGCTTTTATCAGAAACATATTGGTTCCATCAATGTCTCGAGCAGCTTTATAGTTTCAATTTCCAACGCCTCGTTGAAAGGAAAACTGCTCAAATTCATCCAAACAGATCTTCTCAATGCACAATGGTGCCTGGGAGATAAGGAATGTCGAAATTCGCAATCATAAAATCCATTTGCCTTCACCTCCGATTCTTTACTCTCCGATGAACATAAGTTAATTGCCAGTAATTAGAAGGAACGCCAACGGACGCCTCAGTACCTAATTACGTCGCATTTTTCCGACAAAATGTTCGGCGAAATTAGATTTTTGGGCGACTAAAAACTGCGCAGATTTTAATGCACCTATTAGCGCATTCGTACAGGGTAAGGCAAAGTCTGATCCTGTATTCTATCGGAAAATAATGCTATAGAAAAGCAGAACTTGGGGGCGGTGAACACGAGGCTGTTTTACAAAACTGCAGGAACAAGTTTTGATCATTCCGTTATTAAGTTGCGCGTATCAAAAGCCAAAATCTGCGAGGTCATTGGAACAATAATTGCATTGCCGATTTTTTATTTATTATCTGTTCAGTCGGGCATTCACGACAGCTGTACATGGCTCAATGTGGCAGCCAACGAAGCAGCCATCTTAGGAGGTTCAAAATGGAGTCAAATTGGGAGGGTTGATCGTTAATGAGGATTAATGGAAATACTAACCGACAAGTTGATTGGAAGAAGTTTAACAATGAAGATTTTTACCGATATTATCAAAAGTACAAGCCGAAACTATTTCAGTTGATACGATGTATTATGTTTCTTTCAAATTTTTTTGGTGATGTTATCACGAGGACACGTGCAGGGTTGGTTAGCATGATGGTGTCTTTGAACATTCGCAGCCAAAAAAACGATACACGCAAGTCAACAATTGACTAATCAAAAATTGTTCTCAGAATTTCATTCAACTGCAAAGTATTGGTACAGTAGTATATGCCCAAGAATGCTTCAGAAAGCTTCTTCATGAAGATGGAGTGATGCGTTTATCTTTATTTAAGGATAGATATGCATTTCCTCGAAGCGAGCATGGACACGCATTCGTTGAGGTTATTCCACGTGGGAAGTGCGTGGAATTATCTCGAAGTTTTCCGATGCTTTCTTCTTTGTACGTGGAGATTTTTCATCAATATCCATTATTTTCTTGGGCTTAACGACGAGCGTGGATATAGCATGCCCCTAAGTGTATTCGTGCGTAACCCCGCCATCCAAAAAGGACTTTATGGACTTCTTAAATTGAATATTGTCGTATTCGATTACATTTCAAAATGGTTTCCATATACATTTCCTTACTTTTTTTTGGGGGGGGGGAGGAGTTAAAACGAATCTAACACCAGGATAAGTTTCATCTCATAACAGCAGTGTTACCAGATTTTCGCTCTTAATAACCATTAATGGAATGGAATTTGACATCACTGACGTTCAATGGAACTTCACGTACAACAATGCCCTGCGAATTTGTTCCTCATAGAAGTGCTTAAGCGTTTCAATCCAGATTTAGAACGAATGTACTATACTTGAACTTCCAAATGAAATCTAAATACAGTATGTTTTATAGAAAACTAGCTGGAAGGCCCGGCTTTGCCCAGGCTGTTCATAGTTTCTATGCTAGGCCTACCAGGCAAATCTGAGAGA
>JAQGAO010004856.1:0-14430 GCA_034697705.1 Ommatoiulus sabulosus
TATATTTGTCCTATTTTTTGGGGCAAAATGTCCTATAAATCCTATATAGTCGAGCTTAAAAGTGGCTGGGATACCTGCTATGGAGTAAAATATTTTTAAAATAAGTTGCTTCGATCTGAACAGGATGTTTCAGAATGTAAACATTAGTTTGTTTGAAGAAACAAACGGTAACGATTGGCAACAAAATGTTTCTTCCAGCGTGGACGTGGTTTTGCGTCGGCAAAATTAATAATCGCTGTAGGATCCAATCGAGTAATCGATCATCATGCAAGTTATTCGGTTCGTGATCCAAGCTCCTTCCTTTCTGCGGTACATATACAGTATACTGTACCTGTTTTGCGGTTGTCTTCTATTTAAAGAAAAACTTCATATAAAGAAATATGAACAATGTCCTATATTTCTTCAACTCTGAATCGTCTATCAATTAGTCGTTAAGGGCCGGTTGCAGCGACTTACAGTAGGTTATCTGAGGTTTACTAACCCTGGGTTAAAATTTGACTCCAGGTTGCGCATCCTGGCTTCACCTGTCTCGGTGACTATAGGTGGTGTAGCATGCACAATTTCCTAGCTTCATTAGATTCATCTGTAGGGTCCGCCATATTGCTTTTCCATGCTTGTGCAATACAACGGTGGTTTAAGCTAGTTGCACAGTAGGTTACATTGTAACCCTAGGTTATTCTTAACCTATCTTGGTGCAACCTGCTTTAACTTCTGAATGCTAGGCTGGTCTGCAAACCGAAAATACGACGAGAGTGGCACGTACGCCTCCAAAGTTGGACCTCTCCCTTTTATTATTCGCAGTACATGTATGTATTGTTGTCGTTCAGATAATGCCCTATTGTTTGTAAACGCAGATTAGAAAGCATCACTGAAAACTGTGGAAGCCATCTGTTGGTACTTTGCCACTTTTCGGACAGTCTGAGCTCTGCCTGAAATAGCCGGATCTGCGCTGAACACCAGATGGCGCTGCCATTTTGACGCTCGATTGTTACCTCATTATGATCTACCGAGCGAAATAGCTAATCGAATTGATATATCGGATTGTCGAGGGTTTTTAAAGGTTCCAGATAACTCGAATTCTTAAATGGAGCGTAAGGATTCTAAGCTAATGGTCTTACCCATGCACGTAAATAAAAGATGGTGCAATGGATTAACCGAATTTTAAAGTGAAAAAGGAAAGCTATTACATGAATACCGAGGTTAATTTTTTTTCCACTTGATCCATCTTTTGCTTTGCAAAAAAACAACTAGAATTTGGAGCCTGTGTTCGTATATAATTTTTGCCCGCTTTTTGCATGTCTGAAAAGTTGATTCGCATTTTTTTTGTATGATGTATTTCTTTTTTATTTCTCCAAAATAGTCGGCTGTGAGGGTGTCGTTGCACTCGCATTGCAGCCAACATCTGGCCAAGGTTAAGGTTGGCTGCGGTTCCAGCAGAGCACCATCATTGCGGATTCGTGGTAGTGCTCGTGCCGGGAATTTTTTCGGGTCAACCAGGCGATTCTTGACCCCCTCGAAGAACCTGCGAGGTGTTAGCGGCATGCCGAACGCATTCGGTATGACTCTCCTCCATCGACCTCAGAAATGGGACAAAGTCGCTAATCACTCGACCTGACGTCCCGGTCGAGGCTGTTCTGCGTGTGGTCGATTTGTGGTGACACGGGGAATGAAAAGAGGAGTCTTCTGAGGGTTGAAATGCACTTTCGTTTGGCCATTTTTAATGAAAGTTGGGGGCCACATTTGCATCATGTCCGCTCTTGCTATTGGTGGCGCTAATGGCTAGTTTCGCTAAATGGAGAACCGAAGTAGCTTTAGGAGACGACGCATTTTGCAATAATGTTGTTGTTAAACGATTAGGTAACGTTCCGCATAAGGTCCATTGGGAATTTCTCATTTTTAGACCTGTTTCAATGTTCGAACTACGAGACGTTAGCGTGTTGTCGAGTTAGTACCAGGGAGGTACTTACATATGTAAGTGGTTAAAATTAAGGACACACTATAACATGCATCATGATGCATGTATAAAATGTATTCACTATTTAAGTCCACACTAGCTAGCTGTTCTTAAGAATTCTAGTAATTATTCGCATCCCCCTCCTTTTCTCACTCGGTTTGCCGGCGGAATTTGGGCGAGAATCCGCGCATATTTTGCTTTCGAAACGTGTCGCCAGACGGAACGTCGATCGGTGGCGGGTGAGGAGCGCATTTTTTTTTTTTTTTTTGCATAGATATAGTTGGACTAAACCCCAATTTTCTGACAGTTTTCCTCAAGTTTCATCGATTCGACAAACGTGTATTCAGCATGTGTCGTTCTCGTTGAAAATGTGCGGTGAGGTTGTAAACACGGAGCTTGCCGACACTTTTTTTTTTCGTATTTTTGGTATTGATTTTTGACGCAAAAGGTGAAAAAATGTCTTTCTAAAATAACCACGAAGAGACGTCTGTCGGTGCGTACTTTTTCTATACATGTATCCTTACTTGTACGTGGCATGGTATACTCTATAGCACCCAATTAAGGGGTCGACGCTGAATGCGCATGGAAATGGCAGGGATATTTGTGAGTGGTCAGGGAAATTTTCCCAAATAAAAGCAAAATGCTATCCCTGCCCGCAGTCTGCTAGCAGCTCCATCACCAATCCTCTTTAATCCACCCTCATCCTAACTTGGGAATATTCCAAGCTTCTCATTGCAATTGTTATTTTATTATTCATTATGACAAAAAAAAATTGATATGCATTAACGAGTAAAGTTTTGGTCAGGGAATTTTGGATTTTAGTCAGGGAAATTGAAAATGAGAATTTTGTGGCCACCCTAGCATACGAATTAAAGCTGCATCTTCTCCGAAGTTGTTTATCCTAAAGTCAGGGTTGCCACTGACCTGCGAAGTCAGGCAAAGTCAGGCAACTTGGTCAAAATTTAAAGAAAAGTCAGGCAAAGTCAGGTTGAGGTCAGGCAAAAATTATTATTTGGTGAAATGACTACCTATACCCAGAGGAAGAAGAAATCGAAAGTAAAATCCAGAGCCTGAAGAATGCTTATGTGTAGAATTGCAAAATTGAATAGCATTATTGAACACTTTTTTGCTTTTTTTAAAAAAGGAAGCTATTTAACTTTAATTTTAGTCAGGCAAAGTCAGGCAAAAATGAGAATGAAATGGACAAAAGTCAGGCAAGTCGATTTTTCAGATGTTGTGGCAACCCTGTCTATCCCTAACACAAGTTTTTAATAAATGAGAAAACTATTTGTAGTTGCTTCGGTATGTACATTTTTCGATCGCAGCGCCTCTTGGGCTAGCGGTGACAAAAGATCCTAAATACTGCGTGTTGCCCTCCGTTGGAAAATAGTAAAATCATGCATCTAACTGCAGTATGCATATTGCATGAGCAATTAAGCGTGTCATCCTGCTAGGGTGTGGCCATCCTCGGACTCTTGTCAATGCTTCGCTCGTTCGGCGTGGCATTCGGGAATTTGGGTGAATGGCAAAAAAAAAATGTCTGCCTAATGACGGTTCGTGTCGTGTTTCATAAACCCCTAATGGAAATCGGACATGACCGTCGGTTATTGCGGCATGACGAGCATATACCCTTAATTGAGAAAGGGGATCTCCCAAACTGTCCTTCTGGCGTGGAATTCCTCGAAGTGGTCCATGGCCCATTTCTACTGGCGGTTTGAGGGGAGGATTCCTCCGCCTCTCGCCGCGCCACCTCGCGGTCTACGGCATGTTGCGATTCTTAATGGAAAATCGATAAGAGACGAAACATGCGGGCTACGCGTGATGAATTGCCAACGTCGGGCGCGATGCATCGTGGAAGGGGGGAGGGGGGGGATTACGACTTTTGGGGGGCCAGACGGCGCCACCGAGGTTCGCAATAAATGTTTATGCGATGCATATTGTCTCGGATCCTCCATGTTTGAATGCCTAGGCTTATTTATATCGAAATTAATTGACGTCGGGATGGGAGGATTCCGCCAACGGTTAATTCAATTTGCATAAATGTGGCATTGACTCGCAATTTCGGTATTTTTAGAACCGTTCTCGAAAAGGTTCGTGAGACGAGCGAGCAGGATCTTCCATCGCTGAAGATGGCGCTTGCGATGGCAAAGTTGGAAAGGATGAGTCAGTTTAACCCAACGAAGAGAAATGTATTTGCGAAATTTACGTCCCTCCCCCCATCAAGGATTTTAGTTTAAAACTAGGGGATCATCCATAAAGGACGTCTTTTATTCCCCCCCCCCATCCTCTCCCCAGATGTCGCGTCCAATTTTGAAAACAGCTTGTTGATTACATATGCAATTTTTAATATGTTCTTTATAAATGTTTACATTGAAAATAATCAAATTAGTGAACCACAGACCTACAGAATAGTATAACTGTAATTAAAACAGACAAAACAAAATAGAATCATGCAAATTTGCCTATAAATTGACTAGCAACAAAATCAAACCAATGCAATCAATGTATCATCTAAAACTGATGACATCCGGACTTCAATTTTCCTTGAACCCCTTTCCCCCCTTCCTGTCCGCCTGTGTCCCATTTTGACATACCCCCTCCTTCCCTCCCTTTTCCGGACGTCCTTTATGGATGGTCCCTATCTGCTTTCAGTATTCTTTTAAGAAATAATTTGTGTATTTTATACAAAATCTTTTTCCTCGTTGAGAAGTATTTTGTTTTGCTGCAGTGACCGGAAGCAGATGAATGGCATCGATGTTCCGGAAAAGGTTCCATCGGACTAATTTCACCCTCGAATTTTTTTCGCCGATCTCCGGACCTTACCTATCCTGGCTTTTGTCTGTCCAACTCCGTTGCCTGCATTATATGGAGACATTAAACAGGGTGGCCACAGGTCAGGGAATTCAGGGGAAAAAATGGTCATGGAAATTTCCCAAATAAAAGCAAAATGCTATCCCTGCACTCAGTCTGCTATCAGCTCCATCCCCAATCCTCTTCAACCCACCCTCATCCTAGCTTGAGAATATTCAAAGCTTAGCATTGCAATTGTTATTTTATTTTTCATCATGACAAAAAAAATTGATATGCATTATCGAGTAAGTTTTGATCAGGGAATTTTGGATTTTAGTCAGGGAAATTGAAAATTTTGTGGCCACCCAAAGAACAGAACGATGCATTTGCGACTGTCTACGAAGAGATGTTGGCCAAACTGCTCTCATTTCTACAGGACGGACATGCAATAAGAAGGAATTCAAATTCGAAGTATAACTTCTGAAGCTTTTCCCTTTAATACAGTAACTCTTTCGTATAGTATTTCCCCAGCGTTAATCTCGCGCCCTAAAACCCTCACTTCCAACCAACCCCAGCGTTAATTATCACCAATCGCCGTTAATACGCGTCTAATATGGCGAGGAAGATGGCATCCGACCAACTTTTGGAACCAGGATCCGATTGGTTTCAATGCCAAATTAAAAATGAACTATATATGCAGTATATCGTGCGTGAAAGCCAATATTTTAATTTTTACGAGTTTCGTATTTTGTACAGGTACGTGTGCCAAATTTGCATCTACCTGGAACAGGTGAATATTCCACAATTATTCGACGTCATTGACACCCTCGTAAAAGTTGAAAGTTCATGCGAGTTTCTTCCGAATGGCTAAATGTACGTTTTTTAATGTCAGAATTGAAACTTGCTCAGCTTTGATCAGCATTTTTGTAAAATCACTGTTGAACCTTTATCCTCATAGTTTCTGACTGTATAAGCTTACGCTTCCTGCCTGGCGTGCGTGGACAGCGCTTGTTCGGAGGGCAATTATTATCCTTCTTTTGTTCGGCTGCTGCTGACTTGTTTCATCAGCCTGGCGAATGAGCGTTGTGAAATTTGTGGCCGGACCAGAAATTGGGCCACGTAGTAGCTTAATTTTGATGACTAATTATAAGTTTGCAACGAATGGCTCGGCTCGATTCGCCAACCGCAGCAGCAGCAGCTGGATCGTGTTTTATCAAAATTGTGGGCTGGGCAAAAACATGTTGTTTTTGGAGTTATTCGTTGATATGAGTCACTTAATTGATTGCCTGGCTGGCTGGGCGCTTTCGGTAATTTGATTCGATGTCCATGCGTTTCTGGGTTAGCTTCCGGAAGTTCGGTCTGTGGAACCCATGCAAATGCTTGATGACAAACTTGAACGAATGGAGTTTCAGCAAACCATTGGCATCGAGATTCGAAGGACGATCACTTTAATAACTACTGCTGTTCTGATGAGAAAACGAATGTCAGAAATTGAGGAAATGCCATCATTACAGAGATGACATCTTGGGTTTTCGAAGTTTTCTCTGCTAGCTTTCACGTCAATTGCATCGCGTTTTTCATCGAGAGTTGAACGTTTTTCGAAAGTTAAAGATGAGGATTAGCATTGTCACCAATAATGTTACTGCTAATTGCGACGGGGGAAAACACTGCAATTATTAATTTAGTGATCAGCATGCAGTCTTTCGTCCTGCTGCGCTATAATGGATGCGGATTAATTTTTGCTATAGTCGCATAAATTGTTGGAAAACGTTTCTCGTCGAAGATCACAGATGTTCAAAGGTCTTTTGGCAACGAGAACTCGTTATACGTCCTAGCCTCTACCGTTGACACTTTGGTTTGACCGAAGCCCCTGCGGAGGCCTTCCAAGGTGATGTCATTGCTCTCCCCGTGGCTATTGTTAAACCGGTGCAAGCTGAGAAATGAACGTGGCATAAACATGGCATTTGGCGTTTTCTTTTGTGAGGATGTTGTAATCTTTCTCTTCTGCTGCTTTTTCTACTACTCTCTCCTCTTCGGAGATTTATCGGAGTTCATGCAGTTTTAATGTTTTCCTTCGGGCCAATGTCAAGATGGGGAAGACCATTCGCGAACTTTTACTGTTTCGCTTTTACGAGATTCCTTTTCGGAGAAACGAAATGTAACGTCTCCGTTTCCATCCACTTTTGCTCTCGTTTACGACATCTAAATTTAAATGGCAACGTGGCGCTAAAAGGGAGCTTTCCCCCATTGCGGTGGTTTTGTACATGGCGCTGTTTCCATCGCATTTAACGGTTTGATCCCATACCAGCTTCGATGGATTAAAGCTGGTTCAATTGGGCACGTAACACCTTGAGGGTGGTAATGGGAAGGGGGCGTGACCGGTAATCTTTGATTTTGGATCGGATAAGACGAGGGGACGCTGTCGGTCGGACCGCGGTATTGGTCCGATCGGCTACCGTTATGGAGGCGACTTGCGGTGGCATGGCGCCCACATCCTGAAGCGAGATCCCAGGCAGGATCTATATCGACCGCTATGGTTAAGGGCAGAGAGATGCTCTGATGCAGGATTTAAGATAACATTTGTCAGTTTTTTAATGTTGACACAATAGGGGAACTCAAGAATGTAGTTCCACACCAGCAGTTGTGGCAGTAGCTTAGTGGTAGCCAATAGGAATGCCGGATTTTGTGACCTAGATGCAAACGCGCCTACAGGCATTCATATTGGTTTCCAAATAGCTACTGCCAGAACTGCTGGTGTGGAACTACATTCTTGAGTTCCCCTAATATATGTATAGTGATGTTTATTGAAGAAAAAAAAACTATGGACCCGTCAAGCCGGGTTTACCCAGCTAGGCTAGTGCACTGTCACTCCCGCTCTTCTGGGGGGGCCATGTGCGGTGCATTTTATGTTGGTCCGAAGTATACATCATGCACCTACCGTAAATTATTTGTGATACATTTGTACTTGCGGATTGCCTATCCAATAAGAAAAACTTCATCCGATAGCAACAGTTTCAAAGCTCGATCTTCCATGAAAATAAAAATATTTATAATGTTGGTTGCGCGAGCAAACGGTATTTCACGAAAAATCGGTCCGCCATCGTGGTGTACACGAACTTCGTTCTTCAATTTTTTCGATAGAATAAACGACGCGTTTACCACCCTCAAGTTTTCGGTAGCTTTCGATATTAGTTGTCAGTTAAAGATGGCAGCCGCTCGTGACGTCACGATTGGCGCTTTCCGTTGGTTTTCAATGCCACGCACGATCTCGGGTCGATATAAAAGAGGTTTTTTTAGTCGGGAGCAGACTGTTTTCAGACTGGCACATCGTTATTGCCGGAGCGAAATGGGTTATTCTCCTCGTTATCGTTTTTATTTGTTTGAACTCTCGAGACTCTCCCGAACGCCCCTTTACGTTAATTGAGCCTCGCTGCCAACCCTCGTAATTAAAACGGCCATGGGTCGTCCCGTTTTCCGCCCGATTGCGCCAAGCTCCGGTTAAATAATTATCCGATCCACGAAGCTTTTCGATCGGTCGCCCAATCGGCTGATCGAACTGCCGTTAACGTTAATCGACGATTAAATCGAAATTGCGCGGCGCGATGTACGACGTTCGCGGGGTTCGTTGCACCATCGTTCGTTCGCGCGGTTGTATTTCCAGTCTCGTGTTTTTTTGCGTCGAAAATATTTTTAGCTGATGCTTGCTTTGCTTGCTGGCTCCGACACGATCGAGGGCACAGGGCTAAACCGGCCACGTTCGTTTTTCCCTCACACCCCTCGGAAAATTAGCTTTTCATGTCCATGGACGCACCGTGCTGGGGAGCGCGGTTCTACGTAATGACGAAGCGATGTTGTCGGTGGGAATTTCCGGCTGGTCACTTGGATACATTACTGATTAGTCATCTTGACTATATGTTCTGGTTGGTCATCCATAAATATTGGATGTCGTCTTGACTTTTGGTTCATGGTCATCCAATATAAATACATCCAATATTTTGTTGTCTTGGCTTTTGGTGGGTCATCCAGTGTAAATATTGGATGTCGTCTTGACTTTTGGTTCATGGTCATCAAATATAAAATTGGACGCCGCGCTGTATTGACTTTTGGTTGGTCATCCAGTATAAATATTGGATGTCGTCTTGGCTACTGGTTGCATATGAAAGGTTGATGCGAGAATCTAGTGTATGTTCACTACCATTTCTTCCTTTTCGACGCTCAACGTTCACCGAACGTTCAATGGTGTATTACAGTATTTACTCAGAACACTCCTGATGAAGACTGTAAGGTCGAAAGGTTAATGAGCGTCGAAAAAGAACTGGTAGTGTACATATACTATATAGATTCTCGCATCGACATTTCATTCGACATATCCTATGTACCACTTGAAGAGAATGAACAGAGTACTGGTTATAGTCATTCATATAAATACTGGAAGTCGTCTTGACTACTGCTTGGCCAAGCATACATTCCGAATGATCGGAATGATGTCTTGGTTGCATGGTCATCCATTGACTACACTGGTTGGATAATTCACGAAAATATGTTACGCACTAATGGATAAAACTGTTTCAGTTGTGCTTGTTTTAGCTCCTTCAGTTACTGCAAGAAAACTCGTTTTATCTGACCTCATCTGTAAAACCGGAGTTCGTTTTGTTAAATGTTCGATCATTTTCGATTTTCCTCAATTTTTCTGATACAACGATGGAGATGCCAAAAGATTCTGACTGTCAAATTGTTGCGAAATGTTACCGAGGAAGATTGAAGTGCCCCTAGCTATCAATAGCCAGTACAGGGTTCCCCCAGACCTGGAAAACCTGGAAAAGTCAGGGAAGAATTGTTTATTTTGAAAAAGTCAGGGAAGTTCAACGCAGTCATGGCGATCCAAATTTAATACTTCTACAAGGTTAGCTCAGGGCCCATTTTAAGAGTAGAAATTTGCAAAAATGTTCCACATTTTTCGGAGTACAAATTTACACAATTTTCCACGTTTTCCGAGTACAAATTCGCAAGATTTTCCACGTTTTCCGAGTACAAATTCGCAAGATTTTCCACGTTTTCCGAGTAAGTCAGGGAAGTTGAAAATGATTAAATTTCTGGGGGAACCCTGCAGTATTGGCCTATAACGGGACACTGTGGTTCACTAGCTGACCCTCATTGCACCTAATTCGTGGAGCGCTTAATTGCCCGTTAAATTGGGGCCCAGTACGTACACGGCCGGTTAACTTTAATGGACCGTGAAAGTCTGATTATACGTGTGATTAGTCGCTCGCTGAGATTTGCGCCGCTTGATCTAAATCGCCCGATTCGACTTAACGCGCGGTCGCGCAACCCGAATTAAAAACAAAACAAAAAATACTGCTGCAGTTTTTGGATTTCTAAAATTATCTCCGAGCGCATGCGCGTTTCTTCATCTTCGAGTAAAATTAGAGGAGGCGCTCTGGCTCGTGTCGCTGCGCGTTCACCATCTGCACCCCCCGAGGTGTTGGCATCTTTTGACGGGGGTGTAATGCATTTTGCCGTTTTCGAAAAAGAAAAACTTTGAAGTTTGTTTGGCAAATTGTGATTTCTTTCGCGTTTTACCGAACATGGGGATTTTTCCAGATCCATCATCCGCGGGGCGACCTTCTCGCCGAGTGACCTACTCTTTTAATTACGCGTAAACAATGAGCCCCCGTACGCCATTTTTCGGCGAAATGATGGTGTGGGGACGTCATCGGCACCCACCCGACTTACGTCATCTTCCCGGTATTTCTCGAATTGGATCCTCGTTGGATTCACTATCGCCTTGTTTTCAAACGCCTACGTTCGTGCCGCGTTGTACGCCAGATGGCGCTGGTTGCACGTGCCGGCGAGGGTATCTGGTGAGCGATGGCGCCTGTACTGGGTATTCAACAGGGTTCCCCCAGACCTGGAAAACTTGGACAAGTCAGGGAAATTCTACGTAGTCGGGGCCAATTTGGAAACATTTTACGTTTTCAGATTACAAATTTTCAAAATTTGCCAGTTTCTGCAGAGGACAAATTTTCAAACATTTTCCACGTTTTCCAATGACAAAATTGCAAAAAAAATTTCGCGTTTTTCAAGGACCAAAGTGCAAAATTTTCCACGTTTTCCGAGGACAAAGTTGCAAATTTTTCCACGTTTTCCAAGTACAAATTTGCAAAACTTTCTACATTTTCCGAATGCAAAATTCAAAAAAAAAAAAAAAAAACATTTTTCTAAATTTACAAATTAAATTAGTAAATTTTGAAAAATATTTTACTGCGTTGATTTTGGAAAATATGTAATTTTTTGACATCATTGGTCAGGGAAATTTTTTTAAAACCTGGGAAAGTCAGGGAAGTTGAAAATGAAATTTGTGGAGGAGCTCTGTTCAATGTTCGGTGAAATGTCTGTTGCGCTTTTGGCTCTGAAATCTGGGAACTTAACCTCTGTTGATAAAATCCCTGAATTTTTTGCGCAACACTTGACATACAGTATATATCTACGTGCATATTTCATTGGATATGTCTTTCATCCTCTGGAAATACATATTGGTAGTACTCACAGGTATAATCGAAACTAGAAAAAAACCTACAGTATATGTATATTACTATACGAAAATTTAATTTATAGAATAGTTTAATAGGGTCTACCAGCTTTAAATTCTAAGGAAATTTTGACGCATGATTCACATTCCGATATGAAATAATCTTACTTCATGTTTATCGATTCCAAGAAGGCGCTTTTTAAATTCCAGTTTTGAATTCCAGCATTGAATTTATGATCCTGACGTTTACATTATCTAATTTTTCACCTATAGATCGTTATCTGTAAGGGAATTTAAGAACTTTCTTCGAATATTCTCAAAAAACTGCGGATGACTTGTCCTTTGGTTGTTCCCGGTAAAATGGAACGTGTACGCCATTTTTCATGTATTTCTCCCAAAATCGAGCAGTCAAAGACGACCCTTAGAAAAATATCCTAAACATTACTTCCGTCACAATTCTTTCTCGCCATCTTTTAGTGCGTGTTCGCTCTGGCTCGTCGAAAAATTTCGCGGAAATCCACGCCATATAATGACCATTGCTTGCGAAAGGGAGAAATTCCCCTTTATCGTCCCCTCGTAATGGGAGTTCACATAATTCATTTATAATCGTAAACGCTGCGCTAAATTAATCTCTGACAGAAATGATCGGCAAAATGTTGTACACGCTCGAATTATTTTTATTAGCTGAATATATTCAATGACGAACTATTCGTATATAGAAGCAATTTTTTTAAAAAAAAATTGGTCATACAGAGTGGATCATAAAACACGCGATTAAAGCTGATTTGCTACGGATTCGCGTTTTTACGAACCTTTAGGTACCCCTCCAAAATTCGTAAAATAGAAATGGCGAAACTTGCAATTTGCAGTGTTTGAGGTTCCAAAAAAAAATCATTGAAAACACCAATATTCTGTCTTTTGTTCTTGTCATCTCCAGGAAATCGAAATAATTTTGATGCAAGTAAAATTGTATACATGCATGCACGTTAAGAGGAAATGAATTCGTAAAAAAGACGCAATGTGTAATTTTAGTTTGTAACTGAGCGAAATTAGAATTCGTTCTATGGAATACTTTTCTTGACCAGCTCAATACAGCCGAACCTCTAAAAGAATAATCTGAAAGGGTGTCAAAATATGTTCGTTGAAATTTAACCGTACAGTTCGTGTTATAAGTTTGACAAACGGTAAAAAGTATAGTTTTATAGACATTTGGATGAAATCCTAAACATGAAGTAAACATTATTCGCCCATATGGGCATGAGAACACACTGAATGCTTATCGCAGGCGCTTTCCACTCGGCGTACACTAGCACCACCAAGCGGGATAAGAATGCGGCATGCGTTTTAAATGAGGGCGCACACAAAGAAAGCTTAATCGAGTCAGGCTTAGCTTACAATTAGAAGCGCTGATAAGCTGCAATTTTTTGGAAATCTGAAAGCAGATTGTAAGACAGTGGCGCCACTATTGGTCAATAGTGTAGCCATCCTATGCCGCCTATGTACCGTAAAAACGTGTGATGCACTCATCATGAGATGCTAATGCGCATGTGGTAGGTTTTACGCAGAATGTTTCACCTAGCATAACGCATGCAGTGGCGCCACCAAGCACACTGACCATCACGGTGATATCAGCGTTCATTGTGCGCCTCCAAAGCTGGAAAAAAGAAGATGAAAACAAGCTGAAAAAAGCACGTCGAAAGTAAGCATACAGTGTGTTCTCACCCTATCCTAAGACGGGGACTGCCATGAAAATGAGGAGTTCGTACTATCAAAAATTCGTGTTCAAAGCCAGTTCTGTTTTTATGCTGGCTATATACAGGGAAGGTTTGCGTAATTCTCGTCGAAATTTAAGATCACGACCCGTCAGCCGGCGTTGGATTTGGAAATAATCTCCCTGTAAGTACTCCTCCTCCTCCTAGCTCGTTTATGCATCTTGCATTCATTTGCATTGGAGTTTTGCATTCCCCTAGGAGCGTTACCCTCCTGATATTTCGGCGCTCTCAGGCGTGGCTCCACTTCGTCATGGAAATATATTGTCTCTGCAATCTCCCCCCCACCCCCACCCCCCTCCTCCTCTTATAGCTTTCGCCCGTGATTTAATTTTTTCTTTTCGAAGCATCGTTTTGAGCGCATTTTCAGTGCGGGAATGTGAAAACCGAGCAAATAAATTCGCGACTAGGGACAAGGCTGGCCCGTGAGTCACGCTGCATTCGTGGAAAAAAAACAAGCAGCTCGCTGAGTAATTTTCGTTATTCTGCGCTCTTTTTTTGTTGTTGTTAGTGGCTTTATAATACCCCGTGCACTTTTGTTATTTCATGCCTGCCCGCTGACACAATGGCAAATCCCTCGGCGCAGTTTCCGCGCTTGTGTTTTGCTCCGAATTTTACGAAAAGTACGAAGCGAGGCCTGTCGTGCTGAGTAACCTACATGTGGGTTGGCGTTGTTTTCGTTGGTGGCTTTGGGGTCAAACTAAACTTTCTGTTCGAGCTACTAATTTTCGGTCATACATAAATGTTTTGCATATTTCCTTAAAGATGTATAGTCTATTTTGTTTATTTTCAGGATTTTGAGGTTACAGTGGTATACATTTCTAAAAATGTACATTACCATTAGTTTTGCTGTTCTGACTTTCAGTAATTTGACATGCGCCGTACAGTGGAACCGCTCTTAAGAAGAGTTCGCTTTACACACATTTTTGATCAGGGTGGCCACAGGTCAGGGAAATTTGTGAGTGGTCAGGCAAATTGTTCCAAATAAAAGCAAAATGCTATCCCTGCACTCAGTCTGCTAGCAGCTCCATCCCCCAATCTTCTTCAGCTAGACTCGTAACAAAATCTAGTGTTTTTCCAAGCTTCTCATTACAATTGTTATTTTATTTTTCATTATAACAAAAAAAATTATATGTATTAACGAGTAGAAATAGGCCAATGTTAAAAATCCACAAAACAAACAAACATTAACGAGTAAGTTTTGGTCAGGGAACTTTGGATTTTAGTCAGGGAAATTGAAAATGCAAATTTTGTGACCACCCTGTTGATAGTACTATACAGGGTGATTGCTAAAGTCACTTCTCAAAGAAAAAAAAATTATATCTTTAAAATGGTAACAGATACGAAGATAATTCTTTCAAGTAACTTTAAGAGTTCTCCATGAGCTA
>JAQGAO010004857.1:0-14428 GCA_034697705.1 Ommatoiulus sabulosus
ACAACAGTGGGTTAACCTAGGGTTACACAGTGGGTTAACCCTGGGTTATTCTTAACCTCTGTTGGTGCAACCGGCCCTAAGCGTCAAGTTCTCGTTGTATGTAACTCTTAAAGTTTCATAAAGTCGTTGTGACTTTTAGCAGTTAAATATAAAGCGAAAATTAAATTAGTAGTAATTTGTGCATTTGCGACATTTCATCAATTGCAAAGTTACAGTTAACATTTCTGGTCTCATGCATGCAACCATGCATTGCACGAATGCTTGACAGGAATGCTTTTTATGGCATTGGCCCTTAGTTTAAACTTGCTGCGAGCTTTCCTGACATGCATTCGTGCAATGCAAGGTTGCATACATGCTCGATTCCAAAAATACATGTATCAAGTTCACTGGTATCAACTGTAACTTCACGACGCTCTACAACTTTATAATTGCAATTTTGGTCCAATTTTAAACGTCCAGGATATGAGGTCAGATTTTTCAAGAATATCTAACATGAATATCGTGCTGAAAGACTCGTAGAAAATCGTATCTTCCGCCTCAATATAAGTGAAACCTATTTTCTCAACAGTAAAAGAACAATAATATCAACAATCATGCAACATACGCATGTACGTAAAAGAATGAGCCAATGTACATGTATGTCATGCAAATATGTGGCCATATTTTGTTTGTTTTGATAATGAATTTGATATATTCGTGAATTTATCTGAAAAAACTGATGCCATATCACGTATGAAAACAGTTTTCTTTTTGCATGATTTTTATAATAAACTTTAAGGCCGTGTATATTTAATTTGTTCAAGGTAAAACATAAATTCTGTATATTATAATTTTTAAGATGATACTATCTTAATATGTAAACAGTATCTAATATGAACAGTATCTAATATGATACTGTAAGTATTAGCACTATACTTACATGTGATTATAGCGCTGAACTGAAATTTCGCAAATGCTCTAGCTTATGCGTTGACAGAAATTGACACGTCAGGAAAATCTGTCAATTGTACCGAAATATATTAGTGCATGCTGAGAAATTACTAAATTTGTGCTTTTGGGCAATTGTTTACAAAGAGACCTGTAGTTGAGACCATTAACATTATCAGAATTTTGAAACGGCCTGAGAAAACGCTGTACTCGTATGTGCAAGCTGTAGAAAAATATTAAAATACATTTTCTCAAAGAATGATATGGTAGAACAACGTTATCGTGATTATTTTTATCTTCGATTGAATTTTGAAAAGTATAATATGTATTCAACTCACTTTTTATCTTGGTTTTTGGGTAAATATAAACGCCTAGCAGACATCTGCAGTCGCCATTTCTGAAATGCGACACTCTTTATAACCTCTTTATAACACTCTTTATATAGTTTTAGCTGTCGATTTTGACGCTTCGTCTATATTTCGAAGTTTTACATCTATTTGTAGCCATTACGTGTTTCGAATTGACATTTAAAGCAAGGTTCAAAAACTTTGACATAAAAGCAAATCGAAATATTGGCAAGAGGCGGTGCCACAAAATTGGTTTTAAAGAAAAAATAACGCGATAAGGTGATTTTCTAGAGCTTAAAATTGTACATGTAGCTTTTCGTACCTACCCTGCTAACCATTCGAGTGTTGGTGCGTTGTCTCTGAGCATAAATTGTACTTACATGTTATGTGCAGCCATCTGTTGTAGCTCGCATGTGGTGTTACACATTTTCATTATTCAAAAACAAGCATGAGTAATTGTTTACTTTTATTGGGTGTTGCCATGCAAACGGCGTTGATTGGCGGCTGCATTCAAACGAGATTATTACAATGAAATACATGTACCATCAGTTTTCTACACATTTTTTATTTGCCCTACTTATGTACATTGTGAGTTTACAAGATATATCCATTATATTCTGAGTACTCTCAAATTTATTATTAGTTTTTTTGTACTCTACAACGAAGAAGTTAAGTGCATATATCGTAGTTTGTAATTGTTATCAGGTCATCTTGCAATGATTGAATGATAGAAAATGCAACGATACTGTACAGTAAATGCTCCATATTTCAAAACACGCACATAAAATCGTAGGTTTTTTTAAAATTGAAAAATAATTTTCATGGGGATTTTAAAACTTAGACAAGGAGTTATTCTCGTGTCTAAATTTTTACTAAAATATTTTTTAAAAATTAATTATATATTCATGGGATATCTAAATTGGGCGTTTGAACTACATGTACAGATAATTTCAATTAATACTTCCCGATCTATGGATTTTTTTTTTCACTTTCAAGCAAAATCATTGCTTATACATGTAGTTTTTTGCATTGTCACTTTGTATATGCATTTGAATGTAGTGCTTGTCCAATTTCTATTTAAGAATCCTATTTTCTACATAGCCACGAAGGGCGATGCACTTGTTCTATGGTCTTGCAATAATTGACTGTTTGTTTAATCTTTAATTTTTAGGATTATCAGACAATATGGAATACAACAAATCCGGATTTCACGGAGTGTTTCCAGCAAACAGTATTGATTTGGGTACCATGTGGCCTTTTGTGGATTCTATCGCCTTTGCAAGTGCACTTTCTACTAAGGAGCAAGAGTCGAAATATACCATGGTCTACACTTAACATAACCAAACTGGTGAGAAAACAATGACAATTACTACTTGAAAATCTTTGTTATATGGGAGTATATTTTGGCAATATGCATCCCTATTTGTTGTGTGTAATCCCTTTTTGTAGTTTTCTATTTAATACTTGTTTAATTCTAATACAGGTTGTCACGGTTGTGCTGGCTGCCATCTCGTTGACCGTTATGTCCAACAGCGTCGCTAAATACGTTCGAGATGAACCGACAAACAGCGTTGATTTTTATGCTCCTTTTATCCTGTTCGTTACATTCGTAAGTGTTTTATTAAACGCTATCTTAGTTCGTTTCATTAAGAAATAAAGTGATTTTTAGTTAAGACTACTTAAAAAAAGTTGAATATACCAAAAACCAGTCTTATCATTTCATTGCATTCCAAAAAGTTGCATACACAATTACAGATTTTGTTAAGCAGGTTATACATATTGTAAGTACACTAAAGTAAAAGTAATCGGTTGAGAAATTAATCCGAACTTGTATAATTAAAAGTCAACCATTATCTAGATGTCTAGATGTGCAAAATTTAAAATAATATATGCATAATATTTTGAATGGTTATTCATTAATAGATCGTACCATCAGAGTTAAATACATCATTTACCATGGTACTACAGTATTTGCAAATCTGATGTACAGTGTACTATCATTTCCTAAGATTGAATTTAAGTTTAATAAAACTGTCAATGCAGCATATTTGGATAGTTGGCCATCAGAACAGGTGCGCTTTTTTTTGCACTTGTAGTATTATGAACTCTAACCGTTTAAAAAAAATTGACACATTTCAACTTATTTTGACATGAAATGGCATATTCCTGTTACCATACTCAATTTAAGCATTCTTTCGCAAATTTTGTATTCTGTTTTATTCGCCAAATTCTTATTTTAATTTTACTCCTTATTAGATTTTAGTAGCAGTATTACTGGTATTGGAGAGGAAACGAGGAATCCAATCATCTGGTATCACGTTTACATTTTGGCTCGTTTTGTCAATAGCTGGGGTTGTGCAGTATAGAAGCCTTTTAATGCAAGCATTTGATGAGGTAATTTGTTTTGATCGTGACAATAGGTTGCCGCTTTAACTTTTCTTTTCTTCTGAATATTGATTTGTGCATTTCTTTAGGTCACATACGTGGACATGTTTACTTTTGTATGTTACATGATTTACTATCCATTGGTCATTGCCATGCTGGTGCTGTCATCCTTAGCAGATAGTGCACCAACTTTTAAGGAATTAGATGAACATGATGAGGTGAGATTTAAATAAAAATGTTCAATAAATATAATAACATTGAAATTAGTACGAGTTTGGAGTAGTGTATAATATTGCATTAATCGTTGAAATGTTTAATGCTTTTATGTTGGACTATTTCACAGAATCCTTGCCCAGAACCAGGGGCTTCCTTTTTGTCTCAAATGCTGTTTTCCTGGTTTGATAGGTTAGTTAGTAACTAGCTTTCTACAATCTAGGAAGTTTGAAGCATGGTTGATTGATTCACGTGATCTTACTTACAAATGCTTGTTGTGTGGTTTAGTATGGCATGGTTTGGTTATCGCCACCCTGTTGAAAGAAAAGATCTCTGGGCATTGAATCCCGAGGACAAATCGAAATATATTGTGCCTTCCTTTGAAAAGAATTGGAAACATGAAATCCAGAAATATGCAAGGTTTGTACTTATTTTTCTATTTCTGTATGCTATTTGTTTTTGGTTTTTTTCCATGTTGGAATAGTAAAAATGCAATGTAAATCTCAAATCAGTAAAAATAATCGGCTAACATAATTGTTTTTACGTTTTAATGCTAGGCAGCCTAGCCAGCCCAAAGCATCCTTTTCTGCTAGGAAACAGGAGGTTGACATCACTCCAACAACGCCTCCCGTTCGCCGACCGTCCCTCATCAAGGCTCTTTTTAAGACGTTTGGGTTAACTTTTCTATATGGTGGTTTTCTAAAATTAATCAGCGACCTTTTAACTTTTGTCAGCCCATTGGTGTTGGAGTAAGTTGAACTTCAAATAATATGATGGATTTTATTAACTTGGAAAATGGTCTAATATTTGTTTTATTTTTAGTCTGCTAATTAAGTTTGTGTCCAATGGAGAACCAATGTGGAAGGGCTACCTGTATGCTTTACTGATGTTGCTTGCGGGCATCTTGCAGTCAATAGTGCTTGGACAATACTTTTACAAAATGTTCATGCTTGGCCTTCAAGTTCGCACTGCAATGATCGCGGCGATTTATAAAAAGGTTAGTATGCTGTACTTTGAAGCGTTTTTCAGTCATGCCAGTTACACCAAGAATGCATAGATAATTTGTGTCGAGATGCAAATATGATGGAAGGTTTTTTGTTAGGAACGACAGCTTTTTAATTGTTAAATATTTATTTTTAAATTAACAGTCAAAGTGTTTTGACGTAGATTTACTGTACGTCTTTAGTTTCGGAACTGGGTACCTCAGTATAAAATCAGTCTCCCAAAAAAGTGTACACCAGGTTTCCTTGAATAATTTAAAAACTTCGAAAGCTATCAAAAATATAAAAAATGATTTGAAAAGATAAAGGTCCAAGGAGTCTGTCAAAATGGGATTGAAGTTCAAAAGACGCATTAGCGAGCATCCGCAATTTTGTGCTAAAATTAGAAGAACTCAGCCCTGCAGAGTGATAGCTCGTAATCCAATACTTTTCATCTTCGCGAGATCTATAGATATATGTAATAATATTTGTGAGAAAGCTTGATTAGACGTATGAAAAATCATGGTGAAATAGTTATCGACTTTGCTCAAAAGACCTATGGCTGTGACTCCAACACAGCCCCTGTATTATTTTTATTATTGGTATCAATGTAACAATAATGCCATTGCCATCATCTTAATCATTTCAGGCCCTGGTTTTATCTAATTCAGCGAGAAGGTCTTCTACAGTTGGGGAAATTGTAAATTTAATGTCAGTTGATGCGCAGAAGATTATGGATTTGTTGCCATATTTGCACATGATCTGGTCAGCTCCGCTACAAATCATCATTGCTATGTACATGCTTTGGACTACACTTGGGCCATCCACATTGTCTGGACTTGCCATCATGGTTCTGCTAATTCCCATTAATGGTGTTCTTGCAAACTTTCTTAAGAAGTTACAGGTCAGTTGAATAATCTTTGTTAATTGTTCAGATGAAGTGCTTAGCTACTGATTTATTAGGATAACAATTATTTTACCAATTTTTTAACTTTCATATCCTTCTTTGTGTGTTCTTAATTCTCTGTTAAAAGCTTAAATGATGATTTGAGGGCTCTTATATTCTGTTTTTTCAGCTTAAACAAATGAAAACAAAAGATCAACGTGTGAAGCTTATGAATGAACTACTCAATGGAATTAAAGTAATCATAATTGTTGAGCCACTCGCATTTTCCATAGACTTTCTAAATTTTTAATGAGAAATTTATTTCTTTTTAAGGTATTGAAATTGTATGCTTGGGAACCTTCATTCGAAGATCAAGTACAAGCGATAAGAGGCAAGGAGTTGAAGGTTTTGAAGACTGGTGCTTACATTGGAGCAGCTACATCATTTATTTGGATGTGCGCTCCGTTTGTGGTATGAATTATTCCAAAATTGTAATAGTTTTATGGTGATTGCATATATGGGTTTCATAATGACACGTGTTGTATATAAATTTATCATGAGCTTAGCTTGAAAATCCATATAATTTTAAGAAATATGAATACTGCAATAAATAAAAATTATTAAAAAATAACTTGCTTCACTTAAAAGGTTGCCGTCGCATCATTTGCCACTTACGTCTTGATTGATGAGTACAATATTTTGGATGCTTCCAAGGCTTTTGTGTCACTTTCTGTGTTTAACATCATCCGTATGCCCATGAGCTTCATACCAATGCTGATTGTCTTTCTAGTTCAAGTGAGTATTGTTATGAATAAATTGCTATAAATTTGAACATGCACTATTTGGCATACGCTAAATTCTTTCATTCTATCGTTTTAGTCATCCGTTTCGGTTAATCGTATGAACAATTATCTCTGTCATGATGAGATCGATGAAAGCAATATCACACATGACAACTTTGATGGTAAAACATTTTTTTATCTTGCATACTTAGTAAGAAGTTACACTGTAATAATATATCGACTCTAAAAAAATTAATTAACAATATCTCAACCCTGCATTTTCTGATGAACAGCACAGTATCACGTTAATTGATCTCGGGCCTTTTTTGAAAAGTATGAGTAAATTTGTAAGTTGTAAAATTGCAAACATTTTTTCACGTTGCATGGTTTTCACCTAATTACTGTTACAAAACATTTGGTCAACATTTCTAGTCAAGGCCTACTAAAATCCAATATCGATCTGCCTTTTGAATTATTGCTAGATAATTTTGTTATTATGTCACTATTCTATGTAATTTATCATCATTATTTGTAACTACATAGCTCATCCTATAAGCGTTGAATCGGCCTCATTTTCCTGGGGTGCTGGTGAAGAGCCTACTCTAAATGACATAAATTTGCAAGTTCGGAATGGGAATTTGGTCGCAGTTGTCGGGCCTGTTGGTTGTGGGAAGTCGTCTCTTATTTCAGCATTAATCGGTGAAATGGACAAATTGCACGGAAGAGTTAATACCAAGGTGTGTGAACAATTTTTTTTCAGTGATTTTTCAGTGCCAACTACTTTTATATTGAGCCTATCTTTTGACCCAAATTTTAATAGGGTTCCATTGCATATGTTGCACAACAAGCCTGGATTCAGAATGCCACTTTACAGGACAACATATTGTTTGGGAAAAAATTCAATGCATCCTTATATGAGAAGTGTATTGATGGATGTGCCCTAAAAGCTGATTTGGATATGCTTCCAGGAGGTGATCAAACAGAGATTGGAGAAAAGGTAAAATGGAAAGTTTTGGTTGAAACCCAAAGAAAAGGCCCTTAACTTTGCAACTTCATATGTTGTAGGGCATCAACCTCAGTGGCGGACAGAAGCAGCGAGTGAGTTTGGCTCGTGCCGTTTACAATGATACAGATATCTATCTTTTGGATGATCCATTAAGTGCAGTGGATTCCCATGTTGGAAAGCACATTTTTGAGAATGTAATTGGGCCAGAAGGGATGTTGAAAGGGAAGGTATAAAAAATCTCAATTGCATCTCAAAATTTTAATTAAAAATTTACGTACAACTTGCTAAATGAATTCATTGCAGACACGGATTTTAGTTACTCATGGGATCACTTACCTACCTCAAGTTGACTTGATTGTCGTCATTAGCAAAGGTTCAATCTCTGAAGTTGGAACGTACAAGGAACTTCTAGCGAGAAAAGGAGCCTTTGCCGAATTCCTGATTAACTACTTAGGAAGTGAAGATGAGCAAGAATTAGACATTGAAGGTATAAATATATTTGAACTTTTTGTATGATCTACAACAGCCTTTGTTATTGGTGGTTGAAGATTCTGATTATCTTGCTTTCTTTCTGAAAAATCTTTATTTTTGTGTTAAGGATTGGAAGAAATGAAAGATGAAATTCTTGCCACCATTGGATCTCCAGAATTGAAACAGTAAGTACTTCAATGTCAGTAAGACATTTTACATCTCCGAGTGAGCTATTTTGGATGATTTTGCTGCATAGATTAACATTACAACTTGCAAATTATTTAATCCGGGAAAGCAATTGAACAGGCATAACAATGACCGTGTATTAATGTTTGTAATGCTTTGTTTGCTGTATTTTAAATTTTAAGAAGCGTTGGTTGACTTATTCGGTAATAGATTAGTGTTTTAATTAACTGGTCTATAATCAATAGCTGGTTTTCTTTTTTTCTTTCAATCTTCTCAGACATACGGAGCCGGTGTAAGTACTGCACAATATATCTTCTAGCTTGCTATATATATTTCTCTAACTCACTAAAATTTAATTTTCAAGTATTCCTGACTCTGGCTAATTCACTTGCATATTAACTGTACAGCTCATTGCATTTGAAACCTATATCCAAAACTAACAGTAAAATTGTGTTAGTTGTAGGTCTAAAGGAGTGCAACTAATATAATAATCTGGTCTGTACTAATATTTTGTTTTTTCAGAAATATTAATGTAGTGTCTTATATACATCATTAAAATTCTAAGTCTCTGGTTTTTCAAGTGCTTAAAACTCAGTTTCAAATTCAAAATGGTAAATTTTCCGAACTGATTTTTAGGAGAAATTAGAACTTGTGGATTATAATTGTCAAGTTTTTAGGTGTAGACGAGTATATTTTATCGATTTATCACTTAAAATTCTCTGGTTTTTCAAGTGCTTAATAATGCAAAGATGTATGAGTAATTTGAAAACATTTCAAGAGATGATAAATTAGTCATCATGAGATGATTAAGGTGTTTTCATCCATTGTGCTGATATGTAATTCAGTAGCAAATATTCCATAATTGCTTTGAAAATTGACACCTGATATGTAGTTTACTACTTGATATGACCAATTAGATGTCTGCCCTTGTATTAAATGCATATTTCAAGATAAAAATATGATCACATATTCCTAATTTTAGATATTGGTATTCCCATCCATGTGTGACCCAATAGTTGTCAAAATAAAGAATAGTGTTTATTAATTTATATCGTTTTTGCAGGCAGTTTTCGAGGCAATTTTCACGTACAAAAAGCCAAACCTCAGATGACGCCTCTATGCACGATAGCAACAGGCAACTTTCTTTTCAAAAATCACAGGATTCGGGTCGCCATCACAGCTTGGATCAGTCGATTTCCAGACAGAAGTCAAAGGTTGAAGGCGTGAACAATCATGCTGCTGTTGATGGCAAAGCTGGCACTGCACTTATAAAGAAAGAAACTGTTGAAACAGGCGAGGTCAGTTGCTCACTTCATTATTGTATTTCTGTGAAAGTAGGACATTTTCAATAGTCTATATTTGCGTTTATGTTAATAGGTCCAAATGGCTATTTATTTATATTACATCAAATCCGTGGGACTTTTAATGTCCATAACCACTTTTCTCTTCGTGGTGCTGTCACATGGTTGTTCGGTAGGATCTAACCTTTGGTTAAGTGCCTGGAGCAATGATAAACCTAATCCAGATGGTACTCAAAATGCCGGTCTGACCAATCTGCGGTTGGGAGTCTATGGTGGATTGGGTTTTGGACAAGGTATTTGTAATTCATTTTTTTATTTTGGATCAATTTCCTGCAAGTAATTTATATAACGGTTTAGCCTTTTGTCTATACGTACTGTATATGCAAATGAAATTTTCATTAATCCTGTTGACTGTTAAGACTATATTCAGTAAATTCTGAATTCTTCCATTTATTAGGGGTAAAAGTAATTTGTATTGAAACCTTGATATTTTAACATTTTTGGTTCCATATTCTAAACACAGTGTAAAACCCCTGTATATCAAGAAATCTGTACTCGTCATGCAACAGTTATAGAATTTTTTTTTTGTACATTTGTCTAAGCATTGTCAGTTCTTGGTATAAATAATTTACATGTTGAGATTGAGTGTGTATTAAAGTAAGTTAATTTTAACTTATTTATATTATCAACCAGCAATTTTTGTCATGTTCGGATCATTTACCATGGCATATGGTTCCATCCGAGCCAGCAACCTCCTCCATTCAGACATGCTGTCTAACATTTTGCGCTCGCCAATGTCCTTCTTTGACACCACTCCTCTGGGTAGGATCGTGAATCGGTTTTCCAAGGATGTCGATGTAGTGGATTCTGCTATTCCTCAAACAATTCGATCATTTCTCATGTGTGTCATGCAAGTGGTTTCCACCATCGTTGTCATTTGCATAAGCACGCCAATTTTTATTGCTGTCATTATTCCACTCTCTATAGTATACTATTTCATTCAGGTATGCTGTATGCTCTCTGCAGACTCGGTATTCACGTGAATTGTAAAATTCTACGAGACTCAAATTTGCGTTTATGTTCAATTTAGAGGCTCTATGTGGCTACTTCACGCCAGTTAAAGCGTTTGGAATCCAACAGTCGATCCCCTATCTATTCTCATTTCTCGGAGACTGTAACTGGCTCGTCAACCATCCGAGCATACGGCAAACAAAACGATTTTATTGCGCAGTCAGAAGACAGAGTCGATGAAAACCAAATTGCATATTTTCCCAGCATTGTTGCAAATAGGTTAGTGATGTTTGATCTATTTTTATGGCGTTTTTTACTCAGTGATTTGTTCAACTATTTTTTTTTTTAAATTGCTCAGATGGTTGGCTGTTCGCTTGGAATTTGTAGGGAGTATTGTTGCATTTGCAGCAGCATTATTTGTGGTTCTTGGTAGAGACACAATCAATCCAGGAATCGTTGGACTTTCTCTCAGCTATGCACTATCTGTGAGTAAAACAACCTTCTGAAACTGCAGTTTTTTCCATCCCATAATGAGAACATTGGTAGAATTTCCAAATGTACTGGTAGTTTCTCAAATGTTGACTAATATTTTCGATTTTCTTTTAAACCTGATATTCAGGTAACATCGACATTGAACTGGTTGGTACGAATGAGTGGAGAACTGGAAATCAACATCGTTGCTGTGGAGCGCATGAAAGAATATGCCATTACTCCAACTGAGGTAAATTTTCAGTAATTTATGGTATCAGTCCTATTCGTTCTTGAAATTACCTCTTCAAAAAAATGCCATATGGAAATATTCCTTTGATGGCTTGAATGCCAGGCATTATCATTAATTGCATCTTACGAGAACTGGCGGACACTTTTTAAGTTGAACCTGTCTCAGATTTAAAATTTGATATTTAGAAAGCTACTAGGATCGAAGCCACGAAGCCACCGGCAGATTGGCCTCAGTCGGGCGTCGTCAAGTTTAGCGATTACAAAATTCGTTATCGGGAAGGACTTGAACTCGTACTAAAGGGAATAACCTGCAATGTGGAAGCAGGAGAAAAGATCGGAATTGTAGGTAGGACCGGAGCAGGAAAATCGTCCCTCACTTTGGCCTTGTTTAGGATTATCGAGTCCGCTGCTGGAAGCATCACCATCGATGGCGTTGATATTTCTAAAATTGGTTTACATGACCTCAGGTCCAAGTTAACCATTATTCCACAGGTGAGAATTTTTATAGAATGCTCTTTTAGAATATCGCCACTCATTTTGACATGCGTGGCAGCTTTACACACAGTGGCCATGCATGATTTTTCTCTGGAAATATCATTAAATGTTATTTTGTATAATAATAGGACCCAGTTTTGTTTTCTGGAACTTTACGGATGAATTTGGATCCCTTTAACGAGCATTCAGACGAGAAAGTGTGGAAGGCTTTAGAATTATCCCATTTAAAAGAATTTGTTTCTTCTTTGGCGTCTGGCCTTCAACATGAGATCACTGAAGGAGGAGACAATTTAAGGTGAACTACTTTTTTGTCAAATTTTGGCAGTTTCTGCAATTGAATAAATGTGTTGTACCCATCTAAGTTATCTCCTGAGTTGATGTTCTTTATCCAGTATACCGTAATTTACTTTATTTGAGGCCACTTATGTAATGTTGCTAGTGTGTATTTATTATATTTGCCCATCCATGTATTGCTGCTTATTTTATGAATTGTTTGGGTTTTGATCATTTGCTCCGCCATTATTTTTTTTTGTGCAAATTTTATCTCAGTTCTTCTGATATGTTTGATATTTAGCGTTGGACAAAGACAGTTGGTTTGCCTGGCTCGAGCATTACTTAGGAAAACACGAATCTTAATTCTCGATGAAGCAACTGCTGCCGTCGATCTTGAAACTGATGATTTGATCCAGGCCACAATTCGAAAAGAATTTGCAGAGTGCACGGTACTGACGATTGCTCACCGCCTGAATACAATCATGGATAGTACAAGGTAAGTCCGTAATTCCAAACGATGTCTTTGAAGAAGTTAGTGGACTTCAGCTTGTTAAGTGCCATATTGTACATGTCTTTGTTGTGCTTATATTGCTACCTGATATTGAGCCAAGTATTTTTCTTTCAGAGTTATTGTTCTAGATAAAGGCCTTATTAAAGAATTTGACTCTCCGCAAGTTCTACTAGAAAACCATGATTCTATATTTTATGGAATGGCGAAAGATGCCGGACTCGTGCATGAGGAAACTCAATAGAAAATTCATTGGAGCAAACCATGGATGTGACCTGTAAGGAAAGTTCATAGTTGGAGCTCTACCGTTGAAGAACTGGGGTACCGGTACAGTGTTTGAGCTATTTGATAGTAGCGTAATTTAAAGCAATATAATTGATGGAATGACAAACAAATGTTATGTCCTTCCATAATGGAGAAAATTCAATTTCCCCCACTTGAACGCTCCAGCAACCCTGGCAGGTAGACCGTCCGAGATTCATTTTATCACGGGCACCACATACTTTCTTTTCGTCATCGCTATTTAAGGTTTTCATTTACATGACATTCGCACTACTGCCATTTCCCAGCCAATGGCGCGGAAATATTTAATGCAAAAGAATCATTATCAACCTACTATTCGGTAAGATTATATCATTTGCTATCAGACAGTCACGCAGAACTGCGCTACTTCTGAATGAACTCTTATGTTTAATGTTTCATTTTTAATTGTTCCTTATTGTTTTCAAGCTTGGAATCTTTAAAATGTGCAGGATGGTAAATACATACTAGCCTTAGAAATCGTGAATACCCAAGTGCAGGCTTGATTATGGCGGAATTTTACTTAATAACGATACATTTGATTAAATAAGTACCTGTTCAGCCTTATTTATCAATGTTAAGTAGCGTCTCTTTTGTAATGCGAATGACCAAAGTTTTCCAGGTATACGATGTGTAGCGTTGTTATTGATGTGTAGCGTTGTTATTTGTCTTCTTTTTGTATTGGGTGAGTTGCTTAACTTGAGAATCATCATTTTAGCGAGAAACTGCTGTTCAGAAAATGAATTATATTAAATCTGTTGATGTGACGTTTTTTAATTTAAATCTTGTTGGATTTATTTATTTTGTGGAAATTTTAGCCTTGATTTTATCGCATAGCAAAATTTTGCCATCCCTATTGCTCCAATTTAACTTCGTTTTTGAAAAATTCAAATAAGCTTTATTTTAGAAAAAAAAATCCTATCTGAAACTTCCTCGTTTATACGATGTTTCAAAATCCAGCATTTTGCCACATATGTTAATTTATGGCGAATGAGGCTGGCCAAATGTTATCTGTTAATTCCTAACAGTATTTACCTTTAATTGGAGCAATTCTTTGCGTGGGAAGAAAGACATCCATTAAATGGCAATTTTCTTGACTTTTAAATATCAAATAACGTAAATGTATTTCAGAATTGAAACGTTCATGTTTTATTTTGCACGCGTTGATGAGGGAAAGAAAGCTTTTGCAAGATCTGTGAAATCTTCTTTGAAAGTTAATCGGACAGTGCCCAAAGAGATCTGATTTGCTAATCAATGAACTTAATGGCATGCGGTTGAAATGCAGGACTCTCGCCACTCAGATTCACTGTTTTTCTATCAACGTTTAAATCTAATCTCTGGCATGCCCCTTGAGTAATGTACCCCATCAAATATTAAGTAAATCACAAGGTTTTCATTTACAAATTTTATTGTCTTCAGATAATCAGAATATTTTACACCTGCAAATTTGATCATGGGACTCATACCATGCATATAATAGGGGTAGGCTACTCAGACTGCACTTTATGAATTTTAAGTTTGATTTGCAGTCATGAAGTTTCGTATTTGGATTGAATGCATTCATTGGTGATAACCTTGAGTAATTTTTTCAAACCGTTGAACGTGTCGATTTTGCGATTTTGCCAAAGTACGATTCC
>JAQGAO010004858.1:0-14425 GCA_034697705.1 Ommatoiulus sabulosus
ATGGAGCTGCTAGCAGACTGAGTGCAGGGATAACATTTTGCTTTTATTTGGGAAAATTTCCCTGACATTTCCATGACCACTTTTTTTTCCCTGACTTCCCTGACCTGTGGTCACCTGTACGATAAACCGTGCCATCATTCCAACATGGGTTTTACGCCAATGTCAACCATAAAATCAGTGGTGAGTCACCGAACTCTGCTAGTATACATACATGTGCATGCATGTTTCCCGCACATGTATTCTCGCATTCATTTCCTAACACGATAAGAATACAAAATATTTTAAAACCGTACTCCTTGCAATAAATGTTCTTTCTTGACTTCTGATAACTTTTCGCATCATAATCACACAATTTTCCCAGTTTTCGGAATAGCGCGAAATCAGCTTGGAAAAAATCCGCTTGATATTTGCATGGACGAACCGGGTCGACAACGCAAGGTGAGCCATTAAAACATACAATCTTACCTCGCTTGTTACTCTTCTGACGTTCGATTGAAAATCATAAAACACCTATTTCTCAAAATTCATTGTACATTTTGCGTTTTCTAAGCATCATCCATGATTATGGAATATGCTAAAGTGCGGGGGGGAAGCGCGAACAGAACAGGTCCACGAGAGCCTTTGTCTCCATGGGAAAGTCAGAAAGAAAAATATTAAGCAAGTGAAAAACCCATATAATCGGCTCGCAGTTGTTGTAAGCGTAACAGGATTAAACCACACATGCAGCGTTTTAGAAAAATCACACGTACCGTTATTTAAAAACACTGGAAAACCAGTTGACAATCACATAAAACACACGAGCATCTTCCCACCATCAACAACCGTCAACGGTACTTTTTTTTCCAAAACAGTGTGACCGTATGTCACCGTACAATTTATCTTTAAAATCCGTGCTTCCATGTACACCGAATGTGTTTATATTTATTCGTAATAAATTGTCTTTTTGTTTTCACTTTAAAGTGGGACGGAACGTTTTTATAACGCATGAAAACATTATTTGTTGCGATTTGCTTTTTTAATTGGTTGGGTTGCCCCAGGCATAGCCCCCTACGGCCAGGCTATGGTTGGACGCCATGCCTAGCTAACTCACAGCCGGTTATGTTATTTCCAGCGATAAATATATATAATTTTGTTAACGTAAGCCGGTATGACTCATTTGCTAAAAATTAGTACAAAAAAATCAGCTTAAAACATTCGCGTTCTATCGGTGCATTTTTGTTATATATTAAAATTATGAAAAATGAATAAGCCTCATGCATCATAATCACTGTCATAATTTAATGAACGGTGGCGCCGCTTCTCGGTAGTGTTCTCAAGCTTCTGTTCTGTTAAATTTCGCGCTATGTTTTGAATTTTGTCTCCTTTCCTGGTTTTTGTAACATTTTCATATTGTTCAGCAGTTTCCTTGTATTACATTTTCAGCATTTTCGTCAAATAATTCATTTTATCGCAGTTTCTTTCTGATTTTTTTGTTCTCAAACTACTATAATTCCGTTAAATTTCGCGCCATTTTTTGATTTTTGTCTCCTTTCCTGGTTTTTGTAACATTTTCATATTTTACAGCAGTTTCCTTGTATTAAATTTTCAGCATTTTCGTCAAATAATTCATTTTATCGCACTTTCTTTCTGATTTTTTTGTTCTCAAGCTTCTATTCCGTTAAATTTCGCGCCATTTTTTGAATTTTGTCTCCTTACCTGATTTTTGCAACATTTTCATATTGTTCCGCAGTTTCCTTGTAATACATTTTCAGCATTTTCGTCAAATAATTCATTTTATCGCAGTTTCTTTTTAATTTTTTTGTTCTCAAACTTCTATAATTCCGTTTATAAATTTCGCGCCAATTTTTGAATTTTGTCTCCTTTCCTGGTTTTTGTAACATTTCTATATTGCTCCACAGTTTCCTTGTATTACATTTTTATCATTTTCGTCAAATATTAATTCATTTTATCGCGCAGTTTTGTTTTTCTGATTTTGCGCGTTTTTGTGACGCTTGTGAATCAATTGGTTGATTTTTTCGTGAGTTTGTAGTAATTTCTGTGATTTTTGTTGCCTTTTCTCGACACTTCAGTAAAAACAATGGAAAACTCAAAAATCGCACAACAAAGTTGAACATCACGATAAAAGTGCACCAAAAATGACGCCAATTTTTTGTGCCGTAAAACTTGCGTCACAAGATTTATTTATTCTTGCACTTTTATAAATAACATCAAGTCAAAAAGATTCTTCCAATTCGCAAAGAATCCATCAAATACCACATTACAATTGTTCTTTTTTGATCCCACCAGCAGAGTCAACTGAGTTTTAAATAGCAATTGCAGTTACCTGTATGTGCAAATGGACATGCAACATGATTGAAAGAAACGTCAACCACTTAATTATGATGAAAGAGCATCATATATTGTTTCCTTAGTTGGCTATCAACCTCCCAAATCGAAGGACAAAATTTTATTATAATGGTTGGACATTTAACTGGCACAACATTTTTCTCAAATGCAGTGCTTCAATAGGTACTGCGACAAAAAATATATTAAATATTATGGAGCAAAAGAGATTCGTTGCATCCACAATTTAGAATAGAGGAAAATGTCATGCCAATTTAAGTTTCTAGCCATTTACAACAAATTCTCGCCTGTGATTTCTATTGCATTTGCAGTCTGTTTCACTTCAGAAATGGGCTTTGGAATGCTGGAGTAGAATAAGACCAAACCATTAAGCTAATAACAGACGTTATAATTCTTCCCGCTTTTCTTGAATTGGGATACTGGAGGATTCCGATGCGTTTTCAACACCTAAAAATAAAAAAATGATACCAAATGTAAAATTTCGTTTTAAATTATATGAATTGAGTTAGAATATGCACTCATAAGCAATTAAGATTCAATGCAAGTTTTTGCTTAGATGCATTGGAGATCCTTTCACAACTTTTGTCCAAATATCCATCATCAATCATCACATTTTATTTTTTCAAGTGACAACTGGAGAAGTTGATCATGATATTTTAATTCTTACCTAATTCTTTGTTATAGAATAAAACATATTGCCGTTATTAACAAAACCTACTCTTGGATGTTGTTTAGGGATTTAGCATTTCTAACCATTTGTTAAAAAAGATTCAAGTGCATGTTATCAAAGAAAGTTGAAATCCATTCCCAATCGAGCCGACAACATATAGGAATATATATACGGTATTACAAATTTAGAATGTTTTAGGAAAATTTGGAAAATTTTAAAACGAGTTGATTTCACTTTTTGCAACATTCCAATTCACAAATTTCAAATGCTTAATTCCATTTGTTCAAAAATTCCACCATAAATTATTCAAATAAATATCGTGTTATTTTGGAATGTTTCCCTTTTCTAAAATATCTAGCTCAAAACTAATATCACAAATCGGCCAAAAATTTGTTCTCCTTCATTCTGTTTGATCGCCTACATCATTCCATCATTTTTTATTCCTTGTTTAAGGAATTTTTTGTTTGTTTTGCATGAGTCAATATTTGTACCCAAATGCACGCCATTCTGCTGATTCCAAAAAATGACTAAAACATGTCATTTTTTAAAAATGTCAATTCCCAAAAAATTATCACTCAAATTAAAGTTGCAAATTCAAAACTGCAAGATGAGGTACGACAGAACTTTTCAGCTATGCTCTTGAACCGCCAAAATGGCGAGATTTACAATGTGGATTCGAACATAGACCCGATAACATTATCATTCCATGTTTTTTTTTAGAATTTATACAATAGCTGAACATCTAACGGGTTATTCAGGTGCAACTGGAAGATTTTGTAAAAATGTGATAACTGTGTATTTTATTAAATATGAAATTAAGGGAAAACATGCTCATTAAATAGAAATTGGATACCAAAATGTTGGAATTTACAATAAACAGATGCTGAATCCTAATTTGAAAATGAGTGACAAAATATTGCAAATAATTTGCAAAGTTGCATGCAACGGCATCCACAAGCAGACATTTTCACAGACAGAGACCAACACATGTTCCAGTTTGGTGGAACGTTTTTTATTTACAAAAGGTACTTAAAAAAGACATGCAGGATTTTAACCAATGTAATGCCAAAGGCAAATATACAAACAGATTACTGCACTATCTGGTGCATAGTTCAAATCAACAAACAAAATGAAAATTATTTGTGCAAGTGTTGGCAAGCCTTATGTGTCAATTTAATATTAAGAACTGATTGAGTGAGAGGACCACACAAGGGCCTAGTAAAAGACTAAGACGAGGAATCATTGACAGGTTATTGCGCATGGACAAGCAACAAAATAAAGTGAGAAGAGGACAAAATGTGCAGCAATTTTTTCAGAGGCGCATCCATGGAGTCCAGACTCCCCCGCCTCAATTCATTCAAAAAAGATCGCCAAATGATTAAAATGACAATTGATAAAACATGTATTTAATCTAAATCAGCGAATTAATTATAAATTAAAGGTTGTATAGTTAGCCAGCAGCCCCTAAATGACTTCTTTTCTTCAGCCAGTAATCAATTTAGTTTGAATTATTTTCAGTTTGATGTAAATATTTCAATTACAACAAGAAACTGCAAGATAATAACCACCCTAGTCATTGAGACTCCGGCAGTATGTATCAATCGTCTTGTCAGTTTTGCAACAAGTAGCACATTGACACTATATAAATAAACGTGGCTGTGCGGATTATGGGAAACCATGAAAAACGAAAGTCAAAAAAGCCGACACAGGAATCGAATCCATCTCAACCGAATGCAAGGTGTGAACGCTAACCACCCTTGTGCAGTCAGCTAAACAACATTATTTAGCTGAAAGCCACTTTATTAAACACGTTATACTTTATTATTATAACCAAAAGTTTACAGGTTATAACACATTTTAAGAACCTTCCCCATAAAACACTTTGGAACCACCCTTGCAGTGGAAAATATTCCAATACTCTGTATATACTGTATTTGTACCATGTCACATATCTGCAACATTTTAAAAGCCTTCAACTGTATGTAAGAATATCCCACAGATTAACTTAAAATGAAGAGCACTAGGAACTTTTCTGAAAAAACCCTTTTGACCATTACAGCTGGACAGGAAAGATGTGGAAGCTTATTTGTTTTATTAATTATTTTTCCACCTTGCCAAAGGAATAATAGAGAATTTTCATAACTATCAGTATGCAGAACAGACACAAAACTAAATGTTTTGGTATCCATAGGAACACGAGGACTTTTAAATTCCAAATGATCAATTCCCTGCTAATTTTATTTAAGTAACATTTGAAAAACTTCATGATCCAACATTTTAAAGCTCAAGTTTCTTACCATCTTCTTCGCCGTGTAAGCCCTCAGGTTTTTTGGTAGCATCACTAGGTAAATCCTCTGCCTCTTGCTTCGCTGCCTTTCTATCTTTATCATCGTGGTTCTCGACAATCGGTAGCTCATCTTTTCCTACTGCAATTCAAATAAATTATCAAATTATTAAACTAGATGATGGAAACTGAGACCAATGAAAAGGAATTTCTTAAAAGCGAAATTGCCTTCAGGACTGTGTATTTGTTCATCTGTTGATGGTTCTGCATCAATATCTTGGTCACCTGAAATGAAATTATTTTAAAAAAGTCCTATTTAATGTCATATTTAATTGAAGCTTCGTAATACGAAGATAACTTGATGCTTATTTTTTGGTTATTTATCTGGTTAATAGTTTTTTTTAAAGATTTTCTCACAATCAAACAGATTGAACCGGATTTAGGATTAGCCTCATCTTGTTACTATAAACATACAGTTTATAAAACAATTAAATAAGAAAATACTAACCCTCACTTGTAGTTTCATTCTGCTTACTTTCAGTGCCTGTCGCATTTTGATCGTCAGATTTTGCTTTGGTTTTGGGTTTACTGGTCCGTGCCTTGTTAAACATGTACTTCACTTCCCGGTCTAGTGCTGCGATTTTTTCCGCAATAGCCCTGACCGTTACAACAGGTGCTTGTGTCAAAGGTGCCGCAGCCTGTTCCTTTTCCTTATCTTCTTTCCATTTCTAAAGAGGGTTATTTCCCCGAGTTGAATCCCAATGCATAGCAAATTTAAAAATAAAAACGCTAAATAAAACTAACCTTAGTGTCCTGAATCAAGGTTTGTAGAGCTGTTATCTCGACCTCGGTAAAATACTGCTCTTCCTCGGTGAGATTCTGAGCATGGCTAAGGAAAAACGTGCTACCATTAAGGACTTCATTCAAGGCAGCAAATGCTTCGGGTCTATCACGATTTTCCTTGACACGATCGAACATTTCACGTGTGGCTGTCTTCAGTGAAGATAACTTCATCTTGTAATCCTGCAAAAAAAAAAAAAAACAGAAACAGGATTAAGAGATGAAACAAAGCCTTGGCTCTGATTGTGACAGATTCAGGGGATAACAGTATTCAAAAAAACCAACCTTAGCATTAGCACCATCGCTTTCTTCGTATAACCAATCCGACGTAGCGGACAATTTCTCACTAATTTCCTGGCGTTCTCCTTCTGTGGTAACACTTTCATACTCTGGCTGGTACAACTTATCACGTGTTTCCAAAATAAAAGATTCCAAGGCGTTGTGTGCTTCCTCCAGTTCATTTTTAGCCCGTTCAATATCATTGAACAGCTTGAGCCTTTGCATGGATATTCACAATATAGCATTAAGTAAGGTCGGAATTTGAATAAAAGAAAACAACTAATAACTAATCGAAAATTGTTCTCACTTATCACGCGCTGCTTTTAGCAAGTCTGAAGTGAAGTCGTTAAGATCCAAGATGTGTTCTTTCGTGCTAAGGGGCTCTTTCACAAGTATTGTCTTCACTTTTTCCGACTCACTCGTGTCATTCTGCAATTTGTCTGGCTTCACTTCCGCAGAATCGTTCTACATTATTAATTTATCCCACATGAGTTTATGAGCACAAAATGGACAATGCAGCATTAAGGATTCACCTTAATTTACTTTCTATTAACAACTCTATTCACTATTTTCTACCAAAACTTGCCTTACTAGTTGACGTATTTTTTTCTGCAGATTCAGATTCAGGTGTAGTTGGTTCTGCTGACTGCTACACAAAAATTTTGAAATAAGGATTTCAAGAAATATTGTGTGATAAATAACGAAAGTCAGCGCTAGAAACTACCGTATCAGCTGTCGATTCCTGCGTTTTATCAGATTCCTCCGGATTCTCAGATGTGTCACTCCCTTGCCCCATGCCAGAGAACAGATTACTAATGGTGGCGCCTAGTCGTGACAAGGTGGACGCCGGATCTTCTGGCTCACTAACATCTGGCACCGTTTTTTCGAACACACATTCAACCTATTAACAGAAATAAATCATAAAAGCGAAATTGGGTTAAACTTTAAAGGAAAAAAAACCCATATCAATGATATTCAACAGTACTCTTAAAATAAATCACTGTGAAATTTGCATTACAACAATACCTGATCCAAAGTCAATATCCCACTTTCATCAAGTTTAAAGTGAGCTTTGGTACCCTTGTATTCACTCTGCTCTTTGTTATGTTTTTCGATGGCAGTAGCGACTCCCTCTATTGAAATGTTTACAATAGACTGCGACCCAAAGTACCTAAAAACAATGAAAAACCAATCGGGAAACTTCTAAATAATGTTAAGTCTTAAATGTTTACCTAAGTGTGCTTGTAGCCGTGAGTTAATATGTTATATTCAAAATCTTGAATCAGCCAGGATACAAACTTACTCTTTATCTTCAGTTGAAAGAAATCCAAGGTCTCCGTATGTAACCGCGATTTTGAAATCTTTAACATGTCGATTAAACGTAATAACCTTCTTCTGCGGAAAAGGGTTAAAGGTGCCGAACAATGTCCTCGATACATGCTTGATTCCACCTCCCTCCTTTGTATCAAGCTCTCTTTCAAAAGATACCTACAAAAGAAACATACCCATTTACAAGTTGAAAAAATATTTGGCAATTTGGAAAATTGTACGATCAAAATCATACCTGAAGAGGGAATAGAACAGCTTCCTTGATAATAAATCGTTTTACTTTAAATCCCAGGCTAAGATGTGCTGCCTGGTAAACAGCTCCCATTGCTGCTGCTTCGTCTGTATTCAGGCTTTTGCCCAACTCTGTACGTTTGGTCGTTTTCATAATTTCTTCCTGCACACGGGGAACTCGTGTGGCTGCTCCTACCAGGATAACTTGGTCGATATCATCCTAGTAACACAAATCGATCTCATTAGAAAGATGTATTAAAAATTGTAACTGGTTTTGGGCATGGCAATTTAAAGACCAAAATATTAAAATTTGGTAAAACAACATTACATTTTATAAATTTTCAATTAGAAACTTCCATATATAAATAAAGAGTAAGATATTTGTGCATACTGTATATGAATAATGTAAACATACATACTTAATCCTTACTTGTTCGATTACTACTCAATCAATACTAATATCTTTGAATACAAGATTTCAGCTGATTTTGGTTTTAAAACTAATTAAGTAACTTCAATACCCAAAGTGAAAAGTTGTTTGAATCTACAGTTCTGCGTAATAAAGAATTCCTTGTATACAAAAATGTTGAGATTTCTGTGCTTTCTGCACAACTGAAATTTATTTATGTGCTATCATATGCCTATAATTAATTAGTGAAATCATTATCAAGTGCTTCTTTTATTGTATTTATAAAGAAATTAATTACCATTGTCAGTTCAGCAGTTTTCAAAGAATTTTTGATGATAGGCCCAATTTTCTCGAATAAATCTGCACCCAGTTCCTCCACTTCCACTCTGGACATTGCTAACTTGAAATCCTTATCGTCTAACAAGGATTCTACTTGAGCAGTGTGATCAGAGTTTGCACTAAGCACAACTTTGACACGTTCTGCTTCTTTAAGTAGTTTGGACATGGCTCGAGGATTTTGGAATACATCATTGGTCGTCAGCTTTTTCTTGTTGAATTGCTCAGCAAAGTGTTTTTGAAGCCTCAGTGTGAGTTCTAAACCACCAAGCGTGCGATCGTATCTGCAATTATAAGAATCAAAACCGTGAATACCCACCAAATGTAGCAAACAGTATCACAAAAGACCCACAATGAATAAATTAATACCGAAATACTGACTTACCCAAAACCCAAGATGCTTAACTGGGGATTGTCTTCGACATAGCCTTTTTCTTTGGTTTTGACAATTTGGTATCCTTAACAGAATGAAAAATAAAATTTGGAAAAAACTCATATTGCTGATTACGTTGATTTTTTTAAATTAATGCCACTAAAACAGCTTTGACAGTCTGTGATATACCGACATACAGTATATATTTGAAAATTCCAAAATGCTCTTCAGAAGCCATAACAAAAATATAGCACCTACCGACTATGGTCACTTCCGTTTTTCCTGAGCCCATGTCAAAAAACATTATCCTCTGAATAGTTGAATTGAAGTCTTTTCTTCGGAAAATACCATAATTTAACGCCACTGCAAAATTCAAGTTGAATTGCATCAGTTAAAAATAAATAAAGAATATTTTGCTGGAATATTCCCATTGCCAATCTTACCAGCTGCATTATCACTCATCAATTGAAGTACTTTAATGCCAGCTAATTCAGCAGCCTGTTTCAACGCCCTTCTTTCAGCTTGATTGAAAAACGCAGGTACGGTTATCACAGCATCAGTTACACTTTGCCCTTAAAAAGGATAAAACAATTGACATAATTATTAATTTCAACTGGTTTGACAGTTTTTAAGACAAAATTTGACATCACTAAATCATGAGAAAATGGAATCTTTTATTAAAGTAGTAAACAATCTTTCATAAGGATATGCAAATACAAATATGTTGCTAAGTTTATTAAATCTCACCAGCATAATCTTGTGCAAGCTCCTTTGCTTTTTCCAAGACCATGGCTAACAGTTCCTCAATGGTAAACTGTACATTACTAAAAGAAAAGAATGTAAGATAGATGCTCATACTAAAATCAATAACAAATCAGGACAGTAATCACAAACCCATCGTGCTGAAACACCACTGTGTTTCTATCCTTATCATGGGTGATATTATAATATGGAAACCTTTGCCGGAATCTATTTACAGTAGGGTTATCTATTGTTTTGCCTGCTAACTCTAGAAGAAACCTATAAACTTTTTCAGGAAACCGTGTGCTCTGCAAAGAAAGATGCAAAAATATTAATTATTTTTTAACACGGTTCAAATCAAAGAGCACAACGTTTGCATAAAATTTTATAGCCAGGAGAAACATAACATATCACGAAAAGACAGTTTGGCTCTCAATGTAAGTTTATTGCGTGATTAAAGAAATGAAAATTAAAATGGCCAAACCTTTTCGGTATAAGTAAAGTAAATGAAAATCAGGGTTACAACAAACCAGAATGCACTGTCCTATGCATTGGTGAGAACCGAGCCAGACCGTAAGATTAAAAAAAAGGAACCCTTTAGTTTAAATTAACTGAAATCAATCTGACTTTGTAGATACCACTACATAGAACAGATTTTATATAAGAAGAATAAATCTTTCGAAAAAAATGCCTTACAAGTATAGTTTTTTTTTAATTCCTTTAAAAACTGCAACAAACCAACACTAGACCTAAAAGCGCCAATCCACAGCAAAGCAAAAACTTACCAGAGTGGCAGCATTTTCTCCAAATTCACGCTCTTCATTTCTAAACGAAATTGCAATTGGAGTTTTCCGCTTTGATTCTCTGAAGAAGATTTAACAAAATCAAGGTATTATGAAGTTTTCAAACTAAAAGTGAGTTATATTGGAGTTGATAGGTCATAATGCATGAGTATCAGATGATGTCATGATGCCATCATATCCAAACAAATTCATCAGTTACACATAGAGAAAAATACTGTGCAGCAAACAATTTGAGTTGTGTGTTTTATATAATAAGAAGATTTAGAAGATAAATATTTACAATCATCAAATTATCTCAAAAGAAGGTTGAACCATAAATTTCTCCAAAAACCCACAAAATGAATGAATAACTTTAAAGCTTGGAAAAAGGAGAGGCCTTCTTTTACCAAGCTCTTTAGTTCCAGTCCCACAATATCTTCCTATCATTTTTGCTGAAAAATGACTTATCGGGAGTCAACCCTACTTGATAAATTGTAGGTCAATTCAAAAAGCAATATTCACAGAATACAAAAAAATATTGATAAAATGTGTCATATCATAATAATATGACACATATTTCTGTTGAAAATATTTGAACATAATATTAGGATACGTTAAAAATCAAGACAAAAGTTGCCTACTTTTTCAGCACAATCTCCATTGGAACACCAGGCTGAAAAAAGAATGTGTTTCATTATCATTGAGTTGAGTTCGATTTTTGATATATTAACCGTAAGGACATCCACGTACCTTAACAATATTTAATTTCCTCCATTCACTTCCCAAATCAATAGCCATAACAGGTATGCTTCCTATAAAACAATACAAGTAATTCGACTAGAACACAGCTTAGAGAAAAATAATTTTAATACACTTCACAACTCAAGAGACAATCATTAATTTTGACTAAAAAAAGTAGCAATCTTCATACATGTAATGCTTGCTTTTCACCACAATAAAAAGCTCAATAGGATAATATGCAAAAATGTTTTACGCTTTTTATTTTTTGCGGCCCTTATTCTATGGAATTTCTTAATGGACTTATCGTTATTTTAATTTCTTGGATCTTTTTGTATATTGCTGAATTAAAAGTCCTCGGGCTCATAACTAAAAAACATCTTACATCATTCCATTTTTTATGCACACAGTTTGAGACTGAATAACGGTTACATTCTATATTATTGCAGGTGTAAGGGTCAAATGTAACGATATGCATACAGTGCCACACATACAAGATGGTTCACTGAGCATATATTAATGATCGTCCCTGATACGATCTAAGCATGTAGCTTATAAGTTTATTAATTTATTATCAGGAGTATATCGTAATGCAGTATGAACGTTTTATTACAAAAAAAACAGGTGACGCACAGCAAACAAATAAGGTCAGGTTATGTGAAAAAAAAAATTCATTGGATATATTTTTCTGCAATATTGCTGCAAATAAACTGTCATCTAGCACACTCACCAGCGCTTCCTATTAAACAGGATATATACATCAAGCATCCAGCCAGCAGTAAAATACTGATCCTGTTTCTCATGGCGACTATTCAAAAGTAATCTGCACGGTTATGGACGTAACTTAAAACAAATAACCAATTAGTTGTCAATTAAGCATACAGTATGATGTGGAAAACTAATCACAACATACCGGTTGAGAGCAGCCAGCAACTCCCTTACTTTAACTTGGTCGAAATATTTTTAAGAACTTGAGAATGTGCAGCTCCACAACTGAATTTAACACTTCGTACTTGGCGAAATAACTATTCTCGATAAAATGATTCCATCAAACTGAAAACTAGTTAAGAACATATCATTGTGCACGTTCACAGCAAAAGCAGATGAAATAGTCCATGTGGCGCTAAATGATTGGACTCTCAACGGCGCTTCCACGAGTGCCACACAACATAGCCTCCTATTACGTAATTCAGAACGAGATTGGGGCAAGAATGTTAAAGTAACTACATAGCCGAATGCTACGGAAGTATCTGCTGCCAACGGATTTTCAAAACGTTTTGAAAACTAACGCTTTCCGAATCCAAATTTGCAAAATTTTCTACTTTTCCAGAGCACAAATTTTTAATGTTTTCCGAATGAAAAATTTTCCCATTTTCAAAAATTTTCCTGCAATTTTTTGTTAAATTTAAAGAAAGCATTCTATGTAAATTTTCAAATTGTCATTATTAAATTTAAAAAATGTTTCCCAGTGGCAATTTTGGATAATATGTGAATTTTTCACATTGTCATTGGTAAGGGATTTTTTTAAAACCTGGAAAAGTCAGGGATGTTGAAAATGAAATTTCTGGGGGAACCCTGTGAAATTTTAAAAATTAGCGATCGGAACTCAAAGAGTCTCAATTAAGTGAGGTACACAATATCGCCAAACCAAATTATCTTAAAACTTGAAACTTTTTTGGTTTGTGGCAACGAAAAAAATGGCGTAGCAAACTGGTTTGCCAAACTAAAAACAATAAAATCAAGTTTGCAAACTAAACTTTGGCGTTACCGCCGAGTGTCGGTGAGATGAAAGGAAAATAGCCGAACTTTTTGGCGGTGGCGCTGCTATCAACGCTTCGTCTGCTGAGTTTTGTCATTATGTTTTTTTGCAGTGCAGCTGTGTACGCTCAGGTTTTGCGAAACTAGTTTATATTATTTTTTGTATAGCCTAGAAACTTCTAGTTCACGTTGAACTTGGTGGCTAGGGTGTACCCGACTTGACAGAAACTTTACGAATCGTACTTCTGCAGTCGCTATGTCATTAGTTCAAAAGAAATGAACTAGCTGGTGTGTGCATTTTTTATGTGTAAATTTTACACACGTGTCTTTACGACTCAATTTATGAGTTTTCCATAAAATTATTTATTAACTTATTTATTATTAATTATTTATTTATTTATTAATTAATTATGTTTTATTTTTAAAAATTAAAATTAATGGGAAATTTCAATACCCATTAGGGTATTGAAAATACTTTTTGGTGCCCCTGTACATTGCATGTACTTGGCTACCCCACATCCGGCCTTCATGTTGCCATGGCAATTAATGCTTAGCGGATTAATTGCCATGGCAACGAGAACCGGGAAATCTCCCCAACCTGCATCCAGTGTTTACTATCACAGCATCGAGCGTGGTTGTTGCACATTTCTGTAGTCGGCATTTTCCGAATACATAATTGTCAAGTATTTAGAAAAATTGCATGCAATTTTATTTTTAATTTTTCTATTTTAATATTGGATTATATGTCAATTTTTGACATTATCATTGGTCAGGGAAATTTTTCTTGAAACCTGGAAAAGTCAGGGAATAATCGTTCAGGGAAGTTGATAATGAAATTCCTGGGGGAACCCTGCTTTATAAATTAAAAAGAATTAACATTGCTGAAATGTGTTGTAGGATGTGATTGGTCGAGGGGAAACGGGGAAAATCCCGCGATGCCGTGCAGTTATGTCTGTTAGAAAATTGGAAAAAAATCAAAAAACGTAAAAAAAGATTTTAATAAAATGTACGAATAAATTGACCGAGAAAACAAATGATTAAAATATCGGTTAAATGAACGATAGAATAATCGAAAATGCCGGGAAAAAAACAACTACACAATGAACGATCATTAAATTATGAAAATGTGCCCGAATAAATAAAGGAAATAATAACCAATTACAATCAATTACTTAATTAATTAAATATTTATACACTTACTTATAAATTATAAATGATTTACATTACTTTATTAGATATAAAATCGCCGAAATACGCTTCGTAAAATTATTGTAGAACAGGCGTCCCATAATCGTGATAGGTGGCGCCTCTC
>JAQGAO010004859.1:0-14424 GCA_034697705.1 Ommatoiulus sabulosus
TTGACTCCAGGTTAACCTTCGGGTTAGATGTTTGTGTTGCACCAATTAACTCTTGCTGAAATATCCCCAGGGTTATGGGACCCATGTTTAACCTGCTGAAACCAAAATGGAGAACAGAAAAGGAACAATACTTTGACCAATGCTGCCAGATTGCGCATCATGGCTTCACCTGTCTATGTGACCAGGTACATATAGTGTAGCATCACTAGCATGCGCAATTCCCTATAGCTTCATCAGATTCATCCGTAGTGTCCGCCAAGTTGCCTTTCCTAATAACCCGAGGTTAACTCTACCTACTGGCTGGGTTAACCTTTCTCTTCATTTTTTCCCTAACCTGTGCTTGTGCAACACAACGGTGGGTTAACCTAGAGTTACACAGTAGGTTAACCCTAGATTATTCTTAACCTCTGTTGGTGCAACCGGCCCTTAAAGAAATACGGAAAAGTTAGTTGGGCATGAATAAATTTTTTTGGGAACAGCTAACTGCACGTGAATGTTATTTTCAGTGTAACAGGAGCTTTTTTACGAAACTCCACCTACGACGATGCGAGCTTGAGCTGACCAGAACCCTGCCTCGAGAAGAACGGGGTATACTGTATGTGTGATACCCAAATATAATGACAATTGAAAAAAAGTAGAATAATTGCCCTGTTGGCAACGTATGAGTATGGGGGGGTTTGCAATTACATCTAGTGCGACAGATTGTTTGCTTTATTATAGACCTAAGGATTTCTTGAGCTTATAAGCTTTGGCCTTTGGCCATTCGGACACACGTAACATGGGCTAAACTTCATTTCTCTCCTTCTGGTAATTACAAGAGCGGCATCGGAACTTCTTCCACTTTCGCAATGGCCTCCAGCAACAACGCGTGCAGAATAGCAAAGTTGGCCTGGCCAGGATTAAATGAAAATAAAAAAAACGCGAGCGTCTAAAAACTAAATAAATAAAAAATTCGCGTAACGCAACAAAGGGGCCGCCACATAATTTGTAAGTCTCCTCTGGCGCATTTTGGACAGGTAAAATGCGTTACATCACACGCAGGTGTCAAGCGCCGTATGCGCATGCAGTTGAAGCCTAGACTAATTTGAGTTTCGTGCATATACGATCGACCATGCTTTGGCACTGAACAAATACCTCCTCTGCAAATAAGCTAAGTGGCCTCACCAACTGGAGGCCCGGGTTCCGATCCCGAGATTAGCATCGGGCAATAGAAAGCATTGCTCGGAGCTTGACCATTAAAATTGACTCATATGGCTGCAGTTGTTCTACTTTCGGAAAATGTTGGAACTCCGTGAGTTATATTTCTGGAGCATTTAGTTATTGACAGCTAATTTATAAGACGCAAGAATATTTTCTTTACAAACCACAGTTGCAGGAAATTAAATATTCAAATTTTATTAAAACTGGTTGTGTGCTTAAGCTCCGCTGTGCCCCCGGAAGTGGGTGAGGGTCGATCATTGTCATACAGAATGCAATGTTATAGTGTCGAGGCGTATCAAATTGAATGAAACGTGCGTGTAATTTTGTAATGAGAGTACCATGCATTTTGTGCTGCAAGTAATGAGCACAGTATACGTAATACAAGTATAGGTGCACTCGCCACTTTTCTGTGTGCCAAAAACACCGCAGCGCCGCTCTGTTGGTTGAAGTGATCACTAAGATGAAGCCACGCCCATCTTAACCCGTGAAACCAAAGAACACAGGTGAGTGACACGTTGTCTATACGATTCGTTTACAAGTGCAGGGCGTGGCTGAGGGCGAGTTGATCACTTCAACCAACAGGACGGCGCTGCAGTGTTTTTCGCATCAAAACATCAAAGTGCCGATACGGAGTGCACCTACTTGTATTACGTATACTGTGCCTAAAAGGAGTACGTTCATTGTTTTCAGAACAGCGATCATCTTGAGAATTCTTTTTTTTTTATTTAGTCGATGAACATGGCGGTTGTGCAGTGCTATCCGTATAAAGACAGTCCGAGTATCCCTATTATGTTCGCAAGTTGGGGTTTCGACTGTACCTCTTGAGTTGTGTCTGATGATTCTGAGCACAGTGTTCTGAGCCTGCACCTTGTTTTTTGACGCACTGCAGCGCCACTATCTTCCAACTCGAAATATAAATTAAAGTGGCGAAAAGTGTTTGAGGAAGGAAATCAGCGTTCTTCGCCCGAGCTTCCCTGGCAGAGAATTTCATAATTCGTCGAAGCTAGCACACGGGATGTTAATTATTTGGCGTACGGTATAACAAATGACAGCGCGTAGGAAATAGGAGGTCATTTGAAAAGCGCGCTTCCCCCACCCTCTCTGTCCCTATCGCGCAATTGACGAATGGGCCGGGATGGATAGAGATAGCGACTATATGAAGAGCATTGTACGGAGTTTTAGGTTGGGGGGAAAGCCTCCTTTCGGGGGTGCTTTAAAAGCGGAGGAAGGGGGCGCCACCATTAGCCAGACGCACGCCAGAGCGTCATAAATAATGGTAACGGAAATGAAGCGGAGATACAGAGAGGCAGAAACAGGCGGTTGAAAAATTTCCGGACTGATAACAATTTGTTGCCGAAAAATGAACCGAGCAGCTAACTTCAGACTGGATACGAATATAGGTTCGCAGATTGAAGCTTCGATCAGCGCCATCTACACGGAGCGTCGTAGGTTGTAACTCGTCGTTTTGCGATGCATTGGCTCCAGATGGCGCACTGCACGCGTGAGTAAAATGTGATGGGGAAAGCAGTACTCGAGCTAGAGACTGGTCTTTTTCTACAGCTATTCTTTACCCTACAGTCAGCACATAGTACCACTAGGAGGGAATGAGGGATCATTATACAAAGTCAATCTCAAAGAAGTACAAATAGTACAGTACATGTAGTACAATTTTTGTACTTCCATTCTTTTATAATCCAAGATGTAAGCAGCGCCTCCTTGGACGGAGAATCTGCCCTAATTATTAACGAATGCTTTTTACGTGCCTGAAAGTATGATTACTTTGCACATTCTGTAGCTTAGAGCAAGATACTAGGGTGATATTCGTCTTATAAGGGGCCATTCAAAAAGGACGTCCTCAAAATTTCCCCAAAACTGGACTCTTTTTCCCCCCCAACCCCTACACCCATTGTGTCCGGCCAACCAGGACCCTCCCCTCATTCGGACGTCCGAAACTTTAAAAAAATTGTATTCGAAAAAGTTTGAAAGTTTTCTAAATTTATACTCGGAAAACGTAAAATTTGTACTCTGAAAAGGTTGAGAATTTTGCCAATTTGTACTCTGAAAAGGTTGAGAATTTTGCCAATTTGGTCTCAGAATCTGTTTAAAATTTTGCAAATTTCTCCTGGAAAACTGTTAGAAATGTTACAAATCTGTACTCGAAAACAGTTGAAAATGTTGAAGATTTGTAGTTGGGAAAACGTGGAAAATGTTGAAAATTTGTCCTCGGGGAGAACTTGGAAATTTTTGCAAATTTGTCCTAGCGAAAACGTGGAAAAATTTGTAAAGATGACCTCGGAAAAGGTTGAAAATTTTGCGAGTTCATGCTGGAGAAAAATGAAAAATGTGCACATTTGTTCTGGGAAAATTTGAAAGTTTGCTTTTCAGCTTTTAAGTTCTCTGACTTTCCAGGTTTTCAGGACTGGAGGTACCCTGTTAAAGCTGGGTTTCCACTATGGCACGTCGCGTGCGAGACTTCGCTATACAGAGTGTACCGAAAGTCAGCTACCTGCATTACATTACTTCGGTGCAATGCAAATCATGGGGGATGGGGGAGTATAACCGAAAGCATCGTTTTTGTGTGTTAAGGATACATTTGCCAACACATGTTCTTTAATTGGGCATTTCTACTCCACATACCACCGTCTACAAACCCTGCTAATTTGGAAGCTGACTTTCGGTACACCTTATATAGCGATGTCTCGCGCACGACGTTCCCTTTTACTTTGGGAACTGATTTTATTTGGCATTTTTTTTATCAAGTGGACGTCCGAGTTGGTCATACATACCCCCTCCCTCCCCTGTCCACATCGTGTCCGTGACTCAACCTATCCCACCCCACTACCCCCTACATGAGGACGTATTTTTGAATGGCCCCTAAGCATGTGTGACGTGTACGAAGTTGTTAAATGTTCGCAAATCCAAAAACTCCATATGAAATTTAGAAGAAAATAACCTGATTTAAATGAATTCATTCTCTCGAGTATATTGCTACTTGATTTCCTTCATGAACATGACTCGAGCACCAAACATTAAACCACACTAAAAGGTTTCCTAAGCGGAGTAAATTGAGTCTTACTCCAAACATACATACATGTAAGACAGTGTTTCCCACAACCTTTTTACCCCTGCGGACCGATGAAAATAGAAAACATAGGAAAGAAAAAAACTTTTTCTGACCTGTGGAAATAGGAAGAATATTTCGCAGACCACTAAGCCAGAAATGCAAGCCAATTGAATTCTATAGGCTCAAGTATACAGCCGTTCTCATATCTGTCGATTGCCTCACGTCAGTCTGGAATGATGCCTACCGATGTACTCTTGAATTGAAATTTGAATCCCACTATAGATCTTCATTTATCTCGAATTTAGAAGGCTGTGAGTAATTCGAGCACCGTAACAATCGTGATTTTGGTCTAGAGTTGTATTTCGCCGCCTGAGGAAGCTGGATGCGTTCTACAGTCACGTTAATCGCGTTACTCATTTGCAATACAAACACAATTTGCATATTTCTCCGCTAATTGACCAATCTGATAAAAAATCAAGTAAATAAAAGGGCCAGGGTACGTTGAACACGCTTGAAACGTGTGGGAACGGCGGCTGTCGACCAATTTGATAACGACGGCAGCCTGTTAAAAACCAGCTAATTAGCATCATAAAATGTCGTCCAACTCACTTAATTCGTGTTAATGGACGTCAGAAAATAAAACCGTAGGCTGAATAGGGAAGAATTTCAATTAAACCTACCTGCGAACCTGTCCTCGTCGTCTACCTGGCCGCTGCTGTCTTGACCACTTCCTCCCCGCAAACTCAACGATTAATCGTGGATTAATTTCTCAAAACACGTGAGGGACCGTCTGGAGTAGGCGATCTTTTACCAACTGAACCCTTCCCACAAGGTCCCAAATCAAAATAACTCCTTCCTAATCAGAGTGAGGTTCCAAAAGTCACCCATTCTAATATACGACATCTGTCACCATTGATTCTTCATAGATGGCGCTGGTTGAACACTCGCCGTATATTTTCCACCACAGTATAAATTAATACTGTAATTCCACTTTTGGCTCTATCTCGATACGTTAGTCAAAATGCAGCTTAGTTTTTTTAAAAAAAATTCTAGTCATAACTTATGCTATTTCTAGACCCAACACGAAATTCGGTTGTGCTGACCGACAAACGCTCAGTTGAAAACAATTTAAAATTCCGTAAAACGCTCTTGGAAATGCAACCTGCAGAAGACATGGAAAACGTGGTTACATGATACAGTATCTTTGGTCATGTTTGCAAACTTTTTTTCTGGAAACATTGTCTTAAAGAAATTTACATGTTTCGAGGAAGTCGTCTCTCGCACTTCATATTTGACAAATGTACTTTCCCTTGACACGTCACACAAACAGTACGTGTTTGGATTTACTTAACTTGTGTTAAGAATCAGAGATCAGATGGAAAATTTCCTTTAGAGGTAATTAATATTAACATAACCAGAATTTATCTAAATTGTTCTCACGATTACAGTACTGATTACTCAATATACATTATATTCAAATGAAACATGTATGCAAAATGTCAACGCGTGACAAAACAGTCTGGTAATATCACGTTTCCTCCGTCGTAAATAATTAATGTAATTGAAATTAAATGTAGAGCATTCTAAAAATACTTAAATTAATTCTGCTTTTTCAAAATTTCATCCATTTCTTGTTTAGCTGAAAACGAAACTTAACAAATCGTTAAATTACGGTGTTTTGACAACCGATTTCCTTCAGCTCGCATGCACATGACGATGTATAACTTCCATAAAATAATATTCTCATAATGGGCCTTACGCAGAGTTACATACATCACGTGATTTTTTCATCTAATCAACAACTTAAAGAACGTGTCTAGGCACCGCCTCCGGGCAATTTTTGCCAATGGAATGAATGAAATGTCACATGATATATGCATACTGATGAAATCTGCATAAGGTCTATAAGTTAGAAATGCTCTAAAAACACAGCACAGCGAGATCAGGTGATCTTCTCAGGAACCGAACAATTGCACATGACGTGCCACTCTACGCATATCCTTTAACCCGAGTTGAACCACGCTATACATGTAGTTTCGTTTACTACAAGTACAGTATGCCATGAAAAAAAAACTGATAGCAAATTATGAAACTGAATGCAAACAAGGGGATATTTGTACACGAGGTACTTCTATAAGAACTTCTAGTCTGCAAACGGTTTGGTTGCAGATTGGTCCTACATCTAATATGGATACCAATTTATTACCAGCAGTTATCAGTTTTTTCCCATACAAGTAAAATAAACCTCCAGGTGGAGCGTCGATCGGTGGCGCCACGCTCGACCGGTTGGACAGCAACTCGAAACATAAAGAATTACATTTGTTTTAATTTGGCACATTTAATTTACAAATAAGAAAAAATGGTAAACATACGGTGGACACGTTAACCGTCCCCGTCGGGTTAAAAGCGAAAAAGTCGGGGAAAAGGAAACGCAAATATTACACGAGAACACGGTTGGAAACCCGAGTGATACAGGAATTACAGTAGTGAAAAACGGCCCCCCCCCCCCTCCATCCCCCTTGGATCGAATAGTTACAAGCTGAAATTTTATACATTGACTAAGGCATGGTATACAGAACGAAGGTGCGGCAGTCCCAATGCAGAATGAGAGATCGAGTGTGACGTCACTGACGCGCACGTGTCGTGGATATAGTTATGACAGTGACGTCACTCCACCTTGGCGACGGGACTGCCCCCTGCCGCATACCATGCCTTAACATAGACATATATACATTTTATTCCAGCATGGCCGCCGGTTTCCTTAATGTTTTCAATGCCCTCTAATGACGATGAAGAAGTATAATTTAAGAGAAAGAAATTCAAATAAACGAAATTAATACACTTTGATTTCCGTATTGCTTCGAGAGAACACATTCCGTAGCGAATCGGGGACGAGTGTTGGGCGGCGCTAAGCTCGAAAATAAAGTCGATGCTCGGAACGGTTGGAGTTCATGCTCCAATCCTGAGGAATAAAAAATGGATCGAGCGAGCATATGCTCACTTGGTCTTTACATGGGCTTTGCATGAGCGGACGAGTTTAACATTCAAAAGAATGTTTTCACAAAAACTATAAAATTAAGTTATGTATTGATTGAGCTCTAAGTTATGGGTGAGTTAATGTTCCAATTCGAGCATTCTTGAGTATGTGTAGAAAATAAAGAGTATCGGGTGGTGCGTGCGGGAATACTTTAACAGTATATGCAGCTCATGCTTTTCTGCGATAATACAAAGTCTAATCGTACTAAAACCAGCCAGTTTTTCTACTGATCCGATCTCAGCGCGCAAGAACTTGAGTTACTTGAGCATGAGCAACAACTTCGTTTTCCTTCGAGCCGTCCATCGCCTCGTCATTTCCGGTTCGACTTCCCGCTCTCCGGACTCGTTTCCAGTCCGTTTTGTCCTAGCTAAAAGTTGGATTACAGTTTCACCCCACAAAAGTCTTTCACCATTAACACGTCTAAACCCATAGTTGTTGTTATTCATGACGAAAAAAGAGAGAAAAAAAACAAAACAAACAATAACAAATAGGGAAAAAAAATGAAAACAAAACTTGAGAAAAACAAATCGGCGCTAAAAAATTCCCCACTTCCTCAAACTTGACGAGAGACCGTTCGGAAATCTACAATAAAGAATAAACCACGCGCTTCTGAGTATTGTTTCGTTTGGCGAAAGGGGGGGCGCGCGATGAAATGTTCTTCATGAATGAAATCAAATTAATAATCAATGATAGCAATGAACGAATTAATCCTTTGGCTACATAAAACTACACGGACAACTTTTGTTTATTTCGACACGATACGCGATTCGGATCGTGCGCGGACAACGATCCTATATACTGGTCTGATGAGGTCACAACCCGAGAAGAAAAAAGTGAGCTTAAATTAAACGACATTTGCAAAAAAAATTAAAAATTAAAAATAGTTATAGGGTGGAGGGGGTGACGAACGGGAAACTTTAAAAAATGGCGGAATTTTGGTCGAACGTTTTATTTCGAGGAAAAAAATAATAATAATATTCGAAGTTATGGATTTGGCAAACTGCGTGCGGGGTTGCGGGTTCCAACCTCGGGAACAGATATGGCAACTTAACGTGAGAAAAATATAAAAAACGCACGTCGTGGCAACGAAATTTGGCAGCTTTTACACGATTCTGACGCGCGGAGTCTTCGGCGCAGAAAAACGAAAAAGACAAATGAGGATGATGGCGTCGCGCTGTGATTGGAGGAAATTCGAGACCCCGTGACATCACGGGGGCAATGGCGATTTGATTTTCAAATTATCGACGAGTGAGCGAGTGCAAACGAGTTGAGGAGCTTTAGGCCAGTTTTATCTCGCTAACCGAACACAGGTGGCGCTACCGCTCGGCGTAGCGAGATGTCAAGTAGCGCCACCTGGTGTTTAAGGAAAATTTAGCCAATTTAGTTCCAATCGTGATGGAGTGCCATGTGTGAGGCTTCATGATTTAGGATTTAAATCTAAAAACTGTGGAAAAAAGACCACCTTATAAGGTAAATTTATGGAAAATTGAAAAATAAAAGAAATTTAAAAAAACTTTCTACACAGTTTCGATTTCTCTAAGGGCATCAGAACCATTCGATGCCTTTAAAATTGAGCACCATGCACTCGGCTCTCACTAGGAACGCTACAGGGTGCCAACTTCGAAACGCAGCTTAATTAAACGACAACCACATGGCGCCACCGTCGCCCATTCCCGCGATGCATTGCAACTGCCCGGTAGGTGGCGCAAAGCTCCCCAAGTTCTCGACTCGAGAACAGCTACGAACGCGACGTTTCCAGTAGCTGTCACTGGGCTAGGGGGGAGATAAAAGGAAGGTGTTACAGGAAGTAGGCGTCACTAGTTCCGTTTCCGAGATGTAGTCGATGGAATACTGAAGTGAGGTGGATTGCACGTTATATCATAGAGCACAAAGGGGGGAAATCCCCCTGGTGGCAGTCCCCAGCGATTACAGCAGCAGTCCGCGAGCAGTCAGTTACGGCGCTTCTGGTCGGCAGGGGCGCCTCATTAAATACCCCCGTCTAATACTCTTCACATTTATTAAGGAAAAGCCTGTCCGAACTCGGTTGCTCGGACGTCCCCAAGTCCTGTTATGCACGCGTCACTTCCGGCGAGAGTAGGAAGGGAAAAGCCCTCCAATCTACTTGTTCTTGTCCCCGAGATCTTTGGGTTTCGTGTCCAGTTGCTGGGCGGCCGAGGCCAGGCTGGCGTTCGTGCTGGGGTAGTTCTTCTCCAGGTATTTGAGGGATTCCGTGAGAAAGTTCTGGACGGCGGTCAGCGCCGCCACGATGGCCGGACTGCCGAAGCCGTGCGTGATGAGCGAGAAGTGCGTCAGGTGGCGCTGGATGTTGGGCTCCAGAATGGTCTGCGGCCGAGTATTGCACAGGGGGGAGCGGTCCTGGTTTAATAAGTCCATCAGGTCTTTGGTCACTTGCCTGGAATAGAACAATTACGAAAGTTAGTGATCGTCTCTACTTTTAGCGCTACAACCATTCTTATTTTCTAGAAATCAGGAAAATCTTGCAATTTAAGCATCGCAAGCTTTGGCTTAATCGTTCTCTTAAGAAATTTTCCCTGAATGAACTGACAATAACGATCTGCACCAATACAGGTACACCGTACTTGCTTCATGAACATTTACAAGAGGCAGCTGCCGCGAAAACCAGATATAACGAAGCTTCTGACGATATCAGAAATGCCGGACTTCGTAATATCCGATACACGACAGTTTTCGTCGAAATTTCGTTATAACCGTGTTTTTAACGCATGGATTTTTTCCACCCTCAAAAACTCACTTGGTAGCGAGGATCATTTCCTTTCGTCTGTACTGTTCTGAGGGATCCGAAGAGTGCTGTCTGCAGAGGTATTCGCCCACTTGACGAGCGGGGAACTCGGTTTCACAAACGTAACCAAAATCTCTGGCGAGATGGATGGCCTCACCTAAATGGAGAAAAGAAAAAGTGGTTAAATAAAACAGGAAAATGCAACGAATTTATGAACCTCATGATGTTATGGAGATGGTTTCCATGCACGAATTTTAACAGGATTACGCGAGTTAAATACACGGAAACACGAATAAAAAATAGTTTTCCATTTTTCACCTATGGCCTGGAAGGACGAGGCATTTTGTTAACACATTTTAGGCGTGTCCTAAAATCAAGCGCGTGCACTTACTTCTACAAATTTTATTAAACACATTTTTAAAAAACAAAAATTCTAAATGGAAAGCAATTCGACTTCATCTCTGTCATTTGATTTAGTATAATTTGCTGTCAACCAAACATATAATTCATATGAATTATCGGACACTCCTAAAATTGGACAGCTATTTTCCTGGTCTGTTCACGCATATATAAAGAAGGCCTATCAGGGTAGTGGTCCGTTCTTTATGCATATTAAGAAGGAACTGTGAATTTCACAATCAAAAAACATCACCGGAAATTTAAAAAGCGCCATCTAGGGATGCGCGAGAAATTTAAATACGTGAAATTCACAATTCCTCGTTATTTACCTTCGTTAACTACAGACAACCATTTTTATTGAAAGTATTGGCTATACAAGTTGCATTTAATGATACGCCTAAAATTATCTTCGAGAATGGATCACAGGTAGACAAAACGATATTTGCAATGCTTCCAGAGCCTGCATATGAAGCAAATCCTGTGTAGGCCGGGATTCAACCTCGATTCCTCGAGAATTTCTCGGGAATCTAAACACCCACGTGACTTCCGGTAGAGGTGCGCACCTGGCAAAACCAGAGTTTTTAATGAGGGCATGCATATGAAAATCGTGCGCCTAGCATAAATCTTCAGTGACAGTATACAGCAGTCCGATAATCCTGATAGTGGACAGAAACTAGGGCGAAGATGTCAACTTTTTTTTTTTTTTTGGTGTTTTTCGTGGTTTTTGTTGGCGAATTCTCGGCCCATGCACGTGTCACCCACCTCACTCACCTAGGCGAGGGAGCATTTTGAATGACGCCGGCTCATTAAGGTGGCGCCAGGTAACGCAGCACGACTAATTAGAAAACGTGGCCGAGCCACCATTGTCCGGCAAATGTGTCGTGGCGTGGGGAGGAGGAGGAGGAGATAGGTTTGTCCAAAAAAATCCAGCGAACTCTGACCTATTTGGGACCCTCAGGTTCCTCACCTCCAAGGAGGACCCAAGGCTGACAGGTGGTAAAAATAGTCCCGAAGGGGGCTAAGATGGTCATAAAGCAAATGTATATACCTGTTTTAGTAAAAACTTTGAAAGATAACCTCGTTTCGGCGTATGAACCTATTCGTAGAATTTCTTTCCTATCAATTAATTTTGTTTACAGCTTGTGGTAAAAGTTTTTAAATTAATTTTTCAGTATATTTTCAAGTCGATAAATATTAACGCGCTAATTCCTCTTAAGTAACTTGCATAATTCAAAATGGAGGAACGTCAAATGAAAGGATGTCATGACTTTTTTGATTATTCGTTTATTAATAAAAAAAGAAAAAAATAGCAGGTAATTTTAAAATTTTCTAAAATCATGTGAGCTATTTGCCCATATGGAATCATACTATTCTGCGAAACGAATCGATATATGGAAAAACATTTTACGAAAATATCTGCATGCAATCCTTTTCAACCAACAGTGCTGCATTTAAAACTTTTGCCATTGCTTGTACCTGCTTTATGATCATCTTGAAGGGTCTCCAAAGGGGGGTGTCAGATTTGGTAAGAGCGTGTCAGGTAGACACCAGATGGCAGACAGCGCCATTATGCGAGCGTCAACGGCGTTCAAAAACCGGACAATAAAAGCGGCCTGAGCGCGAAAAAAACCGCTAATTTATTATAAATAGCCGAAGCAAAGCACTTTGCGCCGAGTAAAAATATGCATAATTAAAATGCGTGCGGAGTTATGTTTAATTAGCATTTTGAAAGAGGCCGAGGGAGGAGAGGGAAAGTGGTGGCACCATAATTCAAAAAATACGCCATCTGCAGGAGAAAAGAATAAGACGCCATTTTGGGAAAATGGATGAAAGAAAGCGAGCGAGCAATTTGTTACAATTTTTGGGGGCAAGTGAGAGAGAGAGAGAGATGATAAATTCAGTCAGGAAATGCCAGGGCAAAATGAGTCGGGTTTTGGCTAGGCCAATTTCAGTTTTTTTCTCGGAAGCATTTTCAACATAAGTAATAAACACTTATAATATAATCAGGTTCCTTTGTCTGAGTTGTTGGCATACAGTAATGGAGGAAATAGAGACCCAAGTCCTGTAGAGAAGTGGCGTGGTTTAAAAGTGGTTTGAATGTCGCCATTTTTAAACCATGTTGCATGCATCCCAACCTTTTTCTTCCTAGGTTAAGGTTATTGCTAATGTTACGAACATACATGTACTGTAGATGTATTCTCGTTTTAGTAAATGATCACGACTTCAAAATTTACTGTCTTCCTTGAAACCTGGCTTTATGTTAATAAAGTTTTTGCGCCTTCCATGGATTCTTGCCCAGTTAATTTTACTTTTTAGAATGAAATATTTGATAAAAATAAATATGCAGCCCAAGGTAAATGAATCATACTACAAGGGAGAAAACAAATTTTGAATATATATAAATTTATATATATATATACGGTATATACGGTAATAATTATTTCGTTAAAAACAAAATATGTTCGTACATTTTGAACATCTAATCTATATACGTTCACACTGGGGGAAACATAGAGGAACTTTCTGTTGCTAATGCGTTGCCAGTTGTCCTTGTAAACAACTGGTAGAAATTAGCAACAAATAAGTTCCTCAAAGTTCCCTCCAGTGTGAAAGTACATGTAGCTTTAAATCGTTCAAGCGACTCCTTCCAATAAGTTTTAGCAAAATTTATGGAATGCCCTTGTCCAATGGTCTCACACACGACTGGGGCAGTCGCTAAAGTAATTAATAGTCAATGGTCATAACTACTTCATGCGCGAGCGCAAGTTCTAGCAAACAATACTAAGAATAGTTTATTCCGAATTCATTCAAAGGGTCGTTCATTAATGTCGCCCTCCCATGCAACGTGACCCCGTTTGTTTAACATTACCTTCCACTAGTGACGTTAACAGTGTGACGTTGGCGGCTTTTCTTCGTCCAGCCGGTAAATTCAACCCTATTTGATCCAACTTCTCTCGCAGGCATCGTCCACCATTCTTCGATTTCGCTCTGAAAAATACCAAACGTGACAAAAATTAGCAAAAATGTTCGAATTGACACCTCCCTTCACGGGGCCACTGCTGCAGTGGAATCTTCCCAATGACATTTTAAAAATGATAACCCGTGCATTCATCCCACGCCACTTCATCGCGATAATATAGATTATTTCACTTTAATGGGTTGGCGTCTATACGAGATGCTAACGGAACATTAACGATGATGGCGGTGAGCAGCGCATGGCATGGCGTCTGCGACCTCAAAGATGCATCTGCCACTCTTGCCGCCAGAGGGCACTGCCTCATCCTCTTGGCCAGGTATTGTAAATTGCGGACCAAGAACGTGAACGGATATCACTGATGCTCATAGAATATACAATATGACAGAAACTTGGACACGGCGCTCCATACTTTTTTTAATTTACTTCCATACGGTATATATATATATAATCATCGATTTTTTTTAAAAAAAATCAGAAAATAACGATCCGTATCCATGTACATTTGATGGTTTTTTTATTATACAGAATAATGCGTACGACAAACCATATTCAAATAAAACCATATGACATAACTTGAATGTCACTAAGGGCCATCATCAACATGAGGGCCATATACCTGTACAATGTACGGTATGACGACACCCAAAGTTTGAGATCTATGAGATGTAACTATGCCAGATTTGCAAATAACCCGCATATACCCTCCCATTTTTGACACGTAACTACCGAGGGCTCCAAATACTTCAAATTACAGAATATCCACTAAGGATCCTAACGATTTGAGTGAACGTTAGCATGTAATCTGTTCGGAAACCTTGTCGACAAAGAAAATGCATGGTTGCCTATTTTCGGGCTATTGCAATATGGGACTTACGTCCAATAATGCCGCAATCAAGCGGTGAAATTGAAATATCAGCATAAATGGTCAATGGGTGGGAGCACATTGAGTCTTTTAAATTAAGAAATTTAATTACCGACCACTGGCG
>JAQGAO010004860.1:0-14423 GCA_034697705.1 Ommatoiulus sabulosus
GGCACAATCTGATGGGGCAATCTGACGCATCAGAAGGTCTTCTGATGTTGTGTTGGGCACTCCACTCCACTTACTCCAGAGCAGCCAGCCGAATACGCCATTAGGTTAGACCGTTAAGGCCTTGACATGCTGAGAATGCCCTCACCGGAAGTAGTTTTTGGGTCCTCTTTGAGCATCTTTCTTAACTTCCATACATAAGGGTAGCTTTCATTACATTTGCGTAAAGACAATTGGAATGTGGATGATGCGACTTAATGCATTACGCCGTTATATCAAATTTACTGTCAGGTTTACTCCTCGCATGCTTAGAAACGTTTTATTGTCGAACTGCCAAAAACCACATGTCCCATCTTACTATTTCCAGGCGAGAGGACACTACAGCAAACCATCTTTCAATGCAGACATGTTATGAAAGTTGGAATTACACCGTATAAGGTCTTGAAATGCTGAGAAGACCTCACCGGACGTACAGTGGTTTTTTGGGTCCTCTTCGAACATTTTCATTCTTAACTTCCACATACATGTACATGTAAGGGTGATCAACAGCAAACCCCGTGGCGTCATTTGTTCCCTCCTCAGCTATAGGACAAGTTGCTGATATTGGTATCACCATTCAATTACAGTTGTTACTTTTAATTGGTTGACTGATTTCCCCTCTGTTTTTGGGCAAACGTAGCCAGTTTTTCATCAAGGTTATTTTTGCTGCTCCCATTGGCATCTGGCACGGCTCGTAAACTCGCAACTTTTCTGGTATTGTTTAACGGCGCGTCAAGCCAAACTTGCCGTTTCAGCGCAACAGCCGGAGTTTTGCTGACGCGAGCGTTTTTCACTTTTACATTCGCATTCATTCACAAATCCCGGGCAATTTCTCAGAGGTCTTTCACCCGAATTTTCCAGCGCTGCGATGGGTTTTATCACCGGGCGCGAGTCCATAAAACCGCTTGAATTAAATTACCATTTGTCTTACCTGACGTCATTCTTGTTTACTATTAATTAAGATAACGTTAATGGCGACATGGAGTCAGCCTCAATGACAAAGAGGTTGTGGAACCCACTCAGCTGTTCGCAAAACGCAACTTGAGTATCCGCGATGCATGAATTGGTGCGGAAAATTCCACTACACAAGTGCGAGAGCATCTCATAATGGGCAATGAGATAAAGAATAGCAGTTGTGCTATAAAATGACATTTTTTACTGGTTTTTAATTTCGTAATTTTGGTCGTAAACTAAATAAATGTACTGTACGTGCTGGGTCTCTCGACGAAATGGGACACGTACTGTCCCAGTTCTCAGTTAATGAGAAAGGTGTTATCAAGGTTGACAATTATTGGTCGATGTGTCTGCGATAAGAATTACATGTCAGAACACATTTCCTGAATTAGCCCATTTCTGATGGTACAGTACAAGTGCACAAAAGCATCTAAGATGTCAGAGAATAGTGATAAAAAGCAGTATTGTATTTGAAAATTTAGAATAGTTTGGGAAAGACGTTTTGAAACTTTTTTATAGAATAACGTGCATGTATATGTTCAAGAGATGCATCCACACTGGCAAACAACAAAAAATTAACGATAATTATAACGGATTCCCAAATTGAATTGACATTTTTGGGGGTTGGGAAAATTGCATTTAATCTACTGTACATGTATAATAATTAATGTAAGAATGTGGATATGTAATATACAGTGTACTGCATTTCATATATGTTTACAATCCCATACATTGTTTCAAAATGCATACATTTAAAATTTGTCCGAATTATAGACTGGAACACTAGCACACCAAGAAATAATTTCAAAATACATGTGTAATTATGCATGTACCTATATATATATATATATATCATCTTTTGAAATGACCGAAAATACATTTTTTTAAATATTGTCGAGAATATGCAGTTTTAAAAAAAAAATATTAATATAATTTATTTCAAATTAAAGAGTTTTGGATTGTCAAGTTGTCGATTGCAACGACAGCAAACAATACATGGCAGAAAAACTTGAATCAGAAATGTCATTAGCTAAAAAATAGTGGCCGTCCCATTACAGTTATTTTCCAATTACATGTACAAGTAGGTATTGTGAAATACTAAGATTTACGTGTCGTAGTTTTTTTTTACAACTTAATATATTCGTTTAAAATTTATAACTGACCAATATTTCCAACAGTAGCGTTACCGACAGTCGTATAATAAATGTGTCACTGATTAAATTATTGCTTAACCCAGTTTCTGGAGTCAGTTTAAGTTGGTTTACGAAACGAGCCTAATTCGATCCTGTAAATTCGGAACGTGCTTATTTGACATGTCATTTTTTTACCATTAACATTACCTATTAATAATATGCTAGATTGCGTGTTTAATTGGCGTGGCGCCATAGTAGGACCATTTTCCTCACAACATGACTATTATTTCCCACGCGGGAAGTGTTTAGTTTCTAAACTTCATTTCTAATCACATGCTCGCACGCATATATTGCACCAAAAACAATACGTGTTGTTTGTTTGTCAAGATTATTTAACGACGCATAACGTCGTTAAGGTATACGCAGATGTGACAATTTTTGAATGCTGAAACTACAGTAGGCTACATAAAATCCAAACACAGTCTTTCAATGCAACGAAAACATTTTAAATTGGTAATAGCCGTGAAAAAGATCGTATAAAAATACCTGAATTACGATAAGATATTGAAGGGTGTCTTTTAACGAAGTTTGGTATTTTTTGTTGTTGTGGAAAAACACTAAAACATTAAGTTTGTTTCGATGTAGCCTACTTGTACATGTAATAAATTTAATTGTAGCCTTTGGCAGGGGCGATCCTTAGCGACAATAATTTGCAAGTGAGAATGGCTTGTACATGTAGATAAAAGCCAGAACACTGAGAACAGCATTGTCTATCTACCTACTTGTACATGAATTAAATTGGTATTTAGATGATCGACATTGAGTTTTATAACCGATGTTCTCTTGGATAGTTAGTTACATGTATGATATTAATTGTTTTGGGCTAAATAATTAAGCGAGTATATGAAAAGTGCGAAAATAAGCGATGCGCCGACCTCCAACAAAATTACTAAATTTTAATGGATTGCAGCATTGGTACCGTTTAATAAGACCACCATAATCGAAATAAAATTCAAACAAAATCCACATTTATTCAAAAGGAATGCACTTGGAAATATAATTTCAGAAATGGACTGACAATTGCCTTGTGGTGTTGTATAAAATTCCCAGTAGAGATACTCAGACAGAGCTTTACGAAGAACATTTTTGGTAGTCGTAAAGTCACGTGTGCAAAAGGATTGCATTCATCATAGTGTCATACTGTGATAGTGTATTCATTGATTAAAAACAGCGGCGATAACCTTGAGTGAATTTTTAAACTAATTAGCGTATCGATTTTGAAAACGTGTCTTCACGACTGCCAAAAGTGCAATTCGTAAAGCCTCTACATGTATATGAGCACTCCTGGTATTAATGTACGTGAATACAAGTTGAAGGAATAGCCAATGTAATTTCACTGCTGCCCAAAATTGGTAGTGTGTAACTGTGGGCTACAGTACCTTTCACTGGTTGGAAATATGAAGTACAGTATTTCAAAAGATACGGTATTTGGCAAAAATGCTGTTGAGAAATGGGTTAAAGTTGAAAAATATTGAATTTTTGTCGAGTTTCTGTCACGTTATACTGCTCAGTTGCAAATTTGGTTTCGAATGCCTTAATTTACGACGCCGTTTTTCTTATTTTCAGGCAATTTAGGCCACAGATCAACGATGGAGATATCGTCACCCTATTCTCATCTTCAAGGTAAAGGTACGTTCAAAAGTGAAATTGCATTTTTATGATTGTAATAAATTACATCACGGCCTTCCATCAGTTTTATGTCGCTGGCCATCTACTATACCAACACAAAAACTTCCAACATGTAAATGTACAGCGTCATTTCCGTTTTGGTAAATAGAAATGCAGTAGTACTAGAGGAACTCAAGAATGTACATGTAGTTCCACACCAGCAGTTGTGGCAGTATCTACTGTGCTATAGTGTATTTGGAAACCAATAAGAATGCCTGTAGGTGCATTTGCAATCTACATGTAGGTCACACAAAATCCGGCATTTCTATTGGCTACCACTTAGCTACTCAACTGCCACAACTGTTGGTTTGGAACTACATTCTTGAGTTCCCCTGTCCGCGTAAGATGTAAACACTGCGAATGTCTAACATACAGAATTTTACATCATTTCACCTTTGCTAGGACACACAAGTGACCCCATGAATTTTGTAAATACTGTAGTAACGGTTGAACGACCAAGTGATTGGTTATGTAAACTTAAGATATTCATCAGGATGCATTTAAAAACCGGACAATTTTTCTGGGTTGTGTGTTTTCTAAAAAAACATTTACGATAAAGACGATAACCATTCATGTTTTCACTAAGGGCGACTTGGTGCGGTGATGCGAGTAAGCATTTTTTGAAAATCACGAGCGTCTTATGCAAATCTGCTCGATTTCCAGGAATAAGGTTGTCTATATGGCGGCAGTTTGCTGACCCTTGGTACCAAATGGATTCTCACTTTCATCCTGACCTCAAAAATATTCACTACCTGTAATTTCGTTTAAAATATGTCGATTTAACCAATTTGTATGTCTTCGGGAAAAAGGTAAACTATTCATTTATTCATTCTCAAACTCGTAGGAATTTCAAGCTGCGAGTATTGACACAGTATAACTGGTATTGAGCACCACCTGCCGGATTATTTACGGTATCTTTTATAAGGAGGTATCGAATGTGGAAAGTACTTAAAATTGTCATGCCAACTCAAAAGCAACATTCCGATTCGCTTTGTTGACCCATTTGAGAGTAATAATAGCAATTGATAAAACTAAGGAATTACATGCTTACGCAGCATATTTTATAATTATGATGAAAAAAATACTGAATCCATTAAAAATAAGTTGGCAGATTTGATAGGATCGGTCAACGCCCTGGGACGTTTAATCAAAATGTATGTATTCCTCGAAAATTAATGCACGAATGCGAACACCTGCTGTTTCGTACATGTTTGATATCGTTTTCGTTGACTTTGGAATTTCAACCATTTTATTTTTTTTATTTTATTTTTTTCATTTTTCCTGGGTACATAGCACGTACAGTTACTGTGGTCCATAAGGGACAGATTATAAAGGGGAAGTTACACGATAAATAATACTGTCAATTCTTTTTGAGATTGACAGTAAAATTGATCGTGTAGCGTGAAAAAACGTAGACTGACTACCAGCATTGATAAAAATCCCGATTTTGGAATCAGTACTGGGGCGTGGTTAAGCATTCCGTCAGCAGTACTGACGATATTGATTGTACTCGCATCAGTAGTACATCAGACAGGATCAGTAATGTAGGTGGCGCACCTAGTTATATGCCTGTCATCAGACATTAGATTAGATGGTTTTACTTTTTTCAAACGGAGGGCTATAAAATTAGCCAGTGTGTACACGTGTGACTATCCGTGTCAGGGTTAGGGCGCTTGGTGGAGCTACCACCATGTCACTCAAAGTGGAAAATTGAGCGTGACTGATGCAATATTTATGGAGGTATTGACAGTAAATCTGATCTAAGTTTTATTGATCGTGTAACTTCCTGTAAAGCATATTTGTCAATATTTCGTTCGATCTTACCAGGAAATGCTGCATGAAGCAAGCAGAAAGAGATGGACAAAAAAAATGACTGCAATTAGTATTGGCAATCAACAAAAGCATCAGTGACATTATTTAACTTAGACATTTCCCAACTCGAAGTTAGATTATTAATTCACGATTTTCGTACATTTGCTCGCCAACTGTCATTTTTCGATGGACATGTTTTGGGAGCTAATTGCCGAGTTGATCAATCCAGTCAATGGCAAGGCTAGTATTATCGATGATGCCACAGAAACGAACGCTTATAATATTGACAAAAGTAACTAATTCACGTAATAGGTAGGAAAACCTCTAGTACAGGTGTAGTCAAGATTATTTGACATCTAGAAGCTAGAAAAAAGACTTCAATTGCCTAAAAGGCGATTTGATTGGCGGCCAAGGTTTGTCGATCAGTTCGGGAGAAGGTAATTCTAGCAAAAAGTTGTATTTAGGTTTACATAACAACGGGACGGCAAAGAGCTAGAAATGCAGGTAAATTCGATAGTTTTACGATTTTACTACTGGCACATAATCTCTTATCTTGCACATCTGCGATGCATGTACAAACCACATTAATAATTGTGTGCATGCAATATTATGTATACGTGTTTGCATTACTCAGCAGAAAACATTGCATGTTAAGTACTCCGTTCGAATACAAATGAAATGGTACATTAAGTACGAGAATGTAAAACTGTATGAAATACTGTACTAATCTTTAATTTGATGCGAAATGTATGTACATGTGTATCATAATACATGACAGATAATATCAATATATCTCGCACCCGCTTCAGAAGTGACACACGTTTTCATTTTGAGATAATGCAAGTTTTAAAATAGCATTCATTGAATGATATATATATATTGACTGATATATGGTGAAGTGACAGTACAGTATACTACTTCCATTCAGCCAAAAGTATGTTAAGTTAAGATCTGTCGTTTTTGTTAGACATAAGCTCATCTCACTTTACTTTATGCTGTTTTAAACCAGAAATTGAAAATTGTTGAGTTGTCACATCTGAAGCGGAGGTGCCTGGGAGAGAATAATAAACTGCAAATAACACATACTGTACAAGTAAATGTAATGTACATTATACGTCGATCGCTATGCAATTCAAAATGTATTTAATCTAACACTTGGCATTTTTTTTTCATTTATTTCTTTTGACACTTTTAAATTGCATTATCTCAAAATCTATGACTACACCATGGCATTACGATTTGAAATAAACATCTATTTTACAGAATATGACTTTATTCGTGGAAAGAGGCCAAGATAATTGTAAGACGAGGATTTTTACATATAACATAACAATCATGTTATGTTAAACCAAAAGGCAGGGATATAATGATGTGATGATACAATCTTTCAAGAAGCATCATCAACCATTGTATGTCTGTGATCTATGTAGATCATCTTTCAAAATGTGTATCATCTTAAAAACTATGTTCCTGTTTTTAATAATACATAAAAAATCCATATTTTCAAAATGGGAATACGGTCTTGTAAAAAACGTCAATGTTAATGTAGTAGGCCTGAAGCATGTACTGTCTGCTGCGCAGTTGAGTTACCTTCTCTCAGCAATTAGAACGTGTTTCGCAACGAGTCCTTGCCGCCATTGGACAGCTCTGAAAGCGTGACGCGCCTTCGGGCCAATGTCAGCGAGGGATTGATTGTTGCTCATCTCCATATCACTTCTGACATTGGTACAGTGTACGTTGCTTTTTACCAGTTGCTTCTACTTCTGCGCATGGCCTGTCATGATTTTTTGTGGCAACAATAATAAGCATCGGCTATCAGCATGCAGCAACGATGGCATTAGCATGCACGAGCGGCAGTGAGTTTTTTGGGCTTCTGTTGACGTCGAGTTTTGGCAGAAGCCGACTCCCAAACCGCTTCCAGGAACTATTTTGGAACAGCGAGTTTGTTGTCACCGAGACACGTGCACGTTGCCTGATACCAAGGTTATGCTCCCTACGAGAAGTGGGCGGCCCGCTCCGAGTTGCTGGGTGGACGCTACGAAATTAACATGCCAAACTGCGAAGAGGCTTCGTGCCGGAACCGATTCCGGGCGCGAGATGCAAAACTTCTTGTCTCGCATCACCTGATGCGGGCATTGTGCAAAAAATGACTTAAGCGTCTGTCTGTCTGCGTGACAAGGCATACTTACGTGTAAATACCGGCGTAATCATTATCACAGGTAACAGGTTGCCCAATGGTAGACATGTCTGCGATGTCGCGAGCAAACATCATGACTACCACCAATGGCGAGACCTGACAACTTTCATGGACGATCTCCGAAGAAGTACCAACATGGACTGCACACGCGCTCCCATGATTTTTAAAATTCAAACGAGACCCCATAATTCTGGGTACTCATGAGCTGAAAATCCATTAGTTCCACGGACGGATGTGACGTCCATAATGTCGTCTCGCTGCACTTACAAACAGGATGGTTTGCAAAACAAGATGGCTTTTCATATTGATGATATTACGTCATTTCGCATTCCAGGGAAACGTGGATTATCTATAGTTTGCGGCAGGATTGGAATAAAGATTATCCCGAGGTTATTTCTACTTCTATTTAAGCTCTAGGGTTGTTGCAAAATTCCGAACGCATATCGCGATAGACTGTTTGAAAAGCGCCACCTGTTACATCATCGTCGAACAATTAAAAAGTGGCACGAGACTTGTTTATTTCACAAGACTGGTGCGAAATGTAGGCGTACGCATTAAGCCATTTTTCATATTGGACATATTGGAGTACCTTAATGAAATTATACACGAGGAAGTCCAATTTCATTTGACAGATATGAAGCGGTTTTTTCCCGGAAGTTAGAATTCCTTGACGTACAAATCCCACGTGTATTACGATGTGCTTCTGCGTTGTAGCAGAATTAATTCTCTGGTTTCAGGACGTCATTACATTTGAGCTTGATATGTGGTTTTTGACAAAGCATCGTCCAAAAACTCGTCAATTGACGTCAGTCGTGACAACGCATCGCAGATGTTCAAATATCTATGTTTGTAATTTGATGACCAATGGGAATGCTTAACCTTTAAAACGTCTCCATTACAAGTTTTGCAAATAATGTTTTCGATCGTGTCAAGCACGAACGAAGTGAGGATAAGCCAACGTCTTCAAATGCTCATGTCCTGTTCAAGGCTTTTGTACGTGTACTGTAAAGGTTATTGATAAGCACCCAAATGCTGCATTAAGAATCTATATATTGATTGTATCAGTAGGATTCCTAAAAGTCCTAGTGATATGACAATCCTAAAGAAGGATTCCGCAAAACTGCTTAGAATTCGATGACTCTTAAGGAGGCGATTGCGTCCAGCATCCTTTGGGGAGAGGTGATACCAGAAAGTTATAGTATGATTCAACATGACATTTGCCAGGGATCTACGAAGGAGCAATGAAGAATCAGCAATTCTGTCAACTTAGATTAAATTAATTCATCGATTCAAAGATTTGTTTCTCTTTTCGTTTCAGATGTGAGTAGTACGTCTCCCATGACGTCACCAGTGATCATCCGACGCGCTGCTGACTTGACCAACAACCTGAACAACAGTATAATGGACCCGGTAACTAGAGAACGATGCTTTCAGGAACAGATAGTACAGTTAAAGGAACAGCAGCGATTGCAGGAACAGATATTAGTACAACAGTTTCATCAGCAGCAACAACAGATGAAAGAACAGCACGAAAGGCAATTGCAGCAACATATTAAGGTAAAAACACCCTTTCCATTTCCAACTTTTAAACGTGAGCGCGTCACAACTTGCGTCACGAGGCAGAGTACATTACTGGAACAGTACTTGACATGGTCATAACATAAACTACCCCATTTCTGGAACACGTTTACGCCAAGTATCTGTACAAGGAAGACGTTAATGGTATTCGTTCAGGGTGCAAGTTAACTAAACATCCTTCATGACATTCTGTAGAGCACATGGATACGTTCTTGTTTGAATTATTCGCCTTTTTATTTATCCATGGTGCAATTCGCGTTCCTGGTGACGTCATCTGGTCTCGGACGTCAATATTGATAGTTGTCACCCACACATCTTTACGTCACACGTTCCTTTCTCGGCCATCGAGTGGGCGGTCCTCCCATGTACCTCCGTGCTATTTTTTGTTGCCCCCATCTCTCTCCCTCCGCGCATTTTTAGACTTCTGAAAATAGTAAACGAGTTTCCTTTTAAGTGAACCAGATGGAAAATCGGTCACGAGTCAATGTCAGGAGAATCGGTTAGGGAAACAAATGTTCGCAGGAACTTTCCAGCATTTTCCACGCCCAAGAACCACCCGAGTTATTCCAGAGGGAGACTCGCTCACCGAAACCAGTCGAAAATAACTTGGAATGCTTTTTCGTGAAACTTGCTTTGCAGGTTGGTGATGGGAAAATGCCCTACATATACAATGTACAGTATCTGAAAGTCTGCTACGAATAAAAACGATTCGTAAACGTTTGAGCACGACTGATAATGCAACGAAATTGCCCGAATTCTATTTTTAATTTTCCAATTTCTGTCCATAGTTGCATTGGCACATAAGAAATTCCGGAAATTCTAGCCCGACAATTCTTGAATCTGTTCCAGATCTTAACCAAAACCAATCGTCATATTGCTCAAATAGGCCACAGATTTACAGTACCTGAGTACCTAAACCGAGGGTAAAGTGCTATAAGGAAAAACAAAACGAGAATTGTGATTGAAATTAAAAATAGATTATAGCTCTGCAATGACCATTCTGAAGTTTATTTTTAAATTTCTATTATTCAAATGAAAAACAATTCAATGTTGGAATAATATTTATTCCGATTTTAATGTGCTATCGATTTCAGCTTACAGATCATCGAAACATTCGGAAAAATAAATCCGAAGAAAGCTTAAGCCAAATATGTTTTCGTTATTTTCCTTTCTTGTGGCTAAAAGTCACTGAATCGAGATAAAAGCTCTTAAAAGATCCTGAAGCATTCGAGTAAAATAAAAATAAGTTGTTTGCATATTAGTTTTCCACTTCTTAAAGAACGAACATATGGAATAGGAAACCGTAATTCCCTCCTGGAAGAAGGCTAGAATTACACCGGCTACATGTAGTTTCAAATATGGAATAATTTCCACTATATATAATTTACTGTTAATACTATATACATCCTATTAATTGCAAGGTTTGATAATTTATTGCTTTTGCTGTTGCTGGAAGCGAGGCCACATGCGCAGAAATATACGTCACACTTTTGTATGCAGTACTGTACGGTGTATAAAAACTAGTTATTTTGAATACATGTATATTGTACATCATAGCATTACGTTTATGAGCAAAATTAAAACCAATGGATACCAAATTTAAAAGAAACCTTTCGAGGAATTGCCAGGATTTTGTCGAGCACTAAACCCTTAGACATCTAATCATTGATGGCACTAGGACTGCACTAGGAACTTAATTTATTTGTAACCAATTATTCCAAAAACAAAAAATTGATCTTTTTTTTTATATTTGAGCAAAATTGTAGAACAAGTAGAAGCTAGTCTTTAAATTTATTCCGATATTTACACGTCATGGAAAAAAGTTTTGTAACCAATTATCCCAAAAACAAAAAAATTGATCTTTTTTGATATTTGAGCAAAATCGTAGAACAAGTAGAAGATAGTCTTTTATTCCGATATTTACACGTCGTTATGAGTTTCTGTGAAAAAAAAAAAAAAAAAAAAACCGGATTGCACAAAGATGGCGGATTCATGGGAGGTCTTCGTGCCACTTAACAATAAGTTTAAAGGAGGCCATAAAAGGCAAAATTGAAACAAAGTAATGCCGAGGGATATTAATACCTGAAAGGTAGGTAGGTGTTGCATAATACGAACAGCTGTTCATGCTGAGTCGAAGCAAACAAATGCTGCGAAAATCGAAAAGCTCGCTGACTAACAGGTGACGAAGCATAACGCGTTGCTATTTATGAAATAAGTACTGCGGATTACGAAGAAATAATGAAAAGGGGGTCAAGGAAGACCGCTTCACCATATCGGTCCATTGGCTTCGCACGGATAACCGGCTCGATTAGCCGGAAACAGCAATTCAAACGAGATTGAGGTGGCTTTTGTTTTCTTTTTGCAATGGCGGAAAATCTAAACTTAGCTCCAGTCGAAGGTCGCCGAATGGAGGAAAAAATAATTCAAAATATATATATATTTAATGTTGGGAGTGAGTCATATTGCTTTGTAAATAGCTGCTGGTTACTGCGCTCTATGTTGAGTTGGAATTCGACGTACATGTAGCAAAGTTCCAAATGCGCCACCTTGGGGGCGACCGTGAAATGCGCAAAATGGCTGAGCACGAGTACTTAAATTTGTATTAGTTGTCGACGAGCGGAACACACGTAACATTTTCACTGAACGTGTTAGCTTCAGTCACAACATGTTTATGTTTACTTCCAAACTTTGTGACACAGATTTCAACAAACTAAGCTACATCCACATTGGAAGAAACATATAGAGAACTTCTTGTTGCCACTTGTTCTGGAAAATAAAACCGAACCAATAATGATAAAACAAAAAGCAAATGGTGGCTGCCATCTAGTTGAAAATCAAAACTCTGAAGAGGTTCCCTCGTGCAACGTTTCTCTAGACAGTGTCAGAAAGGGTTCAACAGGAAACACGTTTTAGTACTGCCCGGATCCGTTCGTGGGAAATACAACTTCGAATATAAATTTAATCGAAACAAATGAGAAAAAAGTTCAAGTTCTTGGCACACAGCTGTACATCACCGAGGATTACTACGAGAGTGTGGTACTCAGGGCTACATTCCAAAACGTGCAAACATTCAGAATTTCCTCTGACTGCAGCAAAGCTCTCGCTAAATGATCTCTAGCAAGTGCCTAAACAGTTGCATGGTGGATGGATACTGTACGTGTTCATGTAAAATTGATGTATGCAGGGCGTGTGGGCCCTTGTGTTAAATGGTTCCCCTACTATAATCACTTAGTCCTAATAACATTGATGGCATCCCCTGGGAAGCAAGTGACACGGTCAAACTGCGCTCAAATGGCGTGCCCTTGGTGGGATGCGTTATCTCGCATATCATCGACGGTAGCGCCCCCTAGGGGTGACTCTCCCGTGCATTAAACTGGTAAAACTCTTATCTAGATAGACTAAAAATAGCCAGTTCGATGAGAAGCTACTGGGCTTACTCATGACACACGCCGTCAAGAGACAACTCGGCCTGCTCGAGCCTAAAATTAAAGGCCATCGTGCGAATTAACGCATCAAGCTGTGTGCCGTAATTACACCTCAGTAGAACACGTAAATAATATAGCACGGCTCATACACGAGGAAGACACCTCACTAAACGTCAATTTAGACGTCAGGAAATTATAAAGTCTATTCTGCGTGAGACTGCGTCACGCGGTTGCGCCATAGGTGGTGCTAGGCGCTACATTCAGAAAAGTACTATCTCAAAATGTTACTTACTACTAATGGCTAAAAACGTTATCGTAGTCCTGACTCAAGTTCAGTGAACAAGTCATTTTGTCGTGGTTTTGCTTTGTATGAGCGAACTGCATGTACTGTATTAAAATGCATTAAGTTGGATCCTCTTCAAACTCGAAGTACATGAAGAATATACATAATATTAATAGCACCATCATCATCATCATCTCATACTGTGTACATGTATATGGTTGTGCTTTCATCACATTTCAATCGTGTTCTGTTTTGACGGTCAGCGCATCGACACTCATCTGACCAACCCTCCTCCTTGACCAGGCTTGGGACTGGCGTACAATCCTTATGGGAGAGCACGGCGGAGTTAATGTTAATATGTATTACATACTATTTTAATAATATGTATATTTATAAATTCAAAATAATCGTCTGCTTTAAAACTTGCGAAACCGCACATTGAAAACTGGAAAATTCTCCAAATTTATCAATGAAAACGTGCAAACTTTTGCAAAATTGAACAATAAAAAACATGGAAAAGTTTAAAAATGCAACAATAAAACCGTGGGAAATTTTTCTAAATTGTTCGACAACAACAATCAAAAATTTCGCAAAATTGAAAACTTAGGAAATTGTGCAGATATCGATCAATAAAAACGTGGAATTGTTTTTTTTTGCAAAATTGGTCATTGAAAACGTCCACAATTTTGGAAAATTCTATGATAAAGACTCACTATATTTAAACTTTTTAATAGAAGCAGTCAAGCAGGTTTCTTGGAGTAGCAGTTAGGGTATGCATATTACACTTTACCTATTCTCAGGCTATTCGGCAAAACCTTCACTCGTATGAGTGTCCAATAAGGAAAATAATGTGCTTTTGTTCTGTACTCGGCTCCAAATCTTTTCCCCTGATAACTCAATGTCCTCTTCAGTTGGTCAAGCCAATCACAGAGTTCCATTTTCAAAAGTCGTCGTCAGAAAGGCTACGGCAGTTTTTAACAAGTCAACCTATTAGCTCTGCTAACATTTCTTCGTCTGTTTGAGTACCCCTTACATGTAACAGGGTGGCCACAGGTCAGGGAAGTCAGGGAAAAAAATCGTGGTCAGGGAAGTCACGGAAATGTCAGGGAAATTTGTGAGTGGTCAATGAAATTTTCCCAAATATTAGCAAAATGCTATCTCTGCACTCAGTCGGCTAGCAGCTCCATCCCCAAACCTCTTCAATCCACCCTAGAATTCCCCAGCTAGATTTGTAACAAAATCTAGTGTTTTGCCAAGCTTCTCATTGCAATTGTTAT
>JAQGAO010004861.1:0-14422 GCA_034697705.1 Ommatoiulus sabulosus
GAGCAAATACTTGTAAAAAAAAGGGGCCACCAATTTTTACTTCGCACAGGGCCACCAAACCCCTAAGCACGGCCCTGCTTACAGTAAACCGGTATAAGAATATGTAGGCTAATATAATACAGCACTGTTTCAAAGGGAATTGTGGGTAAACTAACTGAACAGCAGTACTTTTATGACATCTTATGTAGTAGGCCTACAGTATGTCTTTTCTGATTGGCTATCAAACAGTAAGAAAATGTTGTGCATGACAGCATGTAAAACCCATGACGTCAGTTTCTTTCCAGAAATAATTTGTTCAGAGTAGGATTATTTCCTATTCTGGAAATATATTTGCGAAGAAATTTTGTCACAACACACGGGGAAATATCAAGCAACAATATATCTGGAAACAAGTTTCGGAATATAAATTGCCTCATGTGTGATGGCCTTAATGCATAAGATGTAGCCTACTCAAACAGAAATGTTGCGAATTGCACATTGGCAGTCGCGATGTTTGGGGTGTAAAATAATTGCATTAATGGTCCTTATGCAGAGTTACGTATATTATGTGCTGGCATCACGTGATCTTTCCATCGAAAAAACAACTAAAAGAGAATGCCACCGGGTGATTTTCGCCAATGGAATGAACAAAACGTGAAATCGTGAAATAGGCCCGAAGACGAAATCTGCATAAGGTCTATTATATTGTAAACTGCGATAACCTAAATGTTTAAAAGTTTTAAACGGATAAGCTTGTAGATTTTGCACGCCTCACTTCATGACTGTCAAATTGCGATTCGCAAGTCTTCTGTTTGAGTACCTCACGGAACTGTCACAGAGGCACTTCCGTAAGGAACTTCTCTGAGTACCTCACGGAACTGTCACAGATGCACTTCCGTAAGGAACTTCTGTCTAGTTGCATTGTGCTCAAATCCAGTTTTTCGTCAAATTGATCGTATTGACGAGCATTTTCACATGGCGAGAGGCTGGGTACGATACCCCTGAACGTGCCCTAAACGAGGTTGCGGATTTTCATTACCCAGCTTATTGTGGGAGGTGATGACTAGCGGAATGTTATCGCACTTGTTGAATTCCATGAGTCGCGTCCCCAGCGCCGTGAGGAAGTCCGCCAAAGTGGAGCACTCCATGTTCTTGCTCATCTGGTAGAGCAGGAACCAGTCGCCGATCTGGGACTTGTGGACGATGGCATCCATCTGCGGCGTACTCAAGATCCGAGCGCGCATCTTTAGCAAGAAGAAGCGCACATGAGGGAAGAAGATAATGCAGAAGCGGTAGGCAACAGCAATTCCGGTGATGACGGACAGCAAGATGAACCAGAACCAGAGGAAGATGTAGATCTTCTCGTTGATCACGTTGATGGGCAGCACGCAGAGGGCGTCGTGCTTCTGGACATCACCGGAAGATCCGAAGTTGTGGAACAGGCACTTGGTGACGCGCGGGAAAACCTTGACCATGGGATCTGTGCGGTGCTTCTGGTCGGTCTCCGTGAAGCGCAGCACTTGCACACCATACGTGGTGAACTCGGAGCCCAGGAAGCGGTCGGTGAAGTAGATCTGGCCAATCACATTCGCAAAGTTGAGCAGCTCGCAGAAGAAAAACTTGGCGAAGTAGATGTTGTGGTTGTGGAAGTGGCCCAGAAAGGAGCGGACTAACATGTCCTGGCGCTTCTTGCAGTCGTCGTCGTCTAGCACGGGTGACTTGAGGCCATTGAGCAGCGCTTTGAGGCGGCCGCCCTCCAACACTTTCCACAGATAGTGCGGGGCGTAGAACATGAGGGCTTGCAGGAAGAGCATGAAGCAGACGAATTGGTAGTACTGGTGGTAGATTCGCTGTCCGCCGACCTTGGTTTTGTCGATGCCATGGTGGGGCACTTCGACGCCCACCAGCTTGTCCCAGGCACTTGGAAGTGTGTATGTGGACGCTGTCCAACAGAACTGGTTGAGAACCTTTTCGGGAATGGTATCCTTCTGGAAGGTCGAGCACGCAATGGGGTCGCCGATGTACTGGCGACTGGTCACTAAGATGCTGAAGACCAGTAGGATGACCGTTGTAGCCCGGTGGTGCAACATGCACACGTAGTTGTCGATGGACACTTCACTGGGACGCAGAAGGCCCGATTTCAACACACCGAATAAACCTATCATTGTTCTTGCAGAGGGTAAGATCTTCTTAGGACTGGTCCTTGGACAATGGCCGAATACCGTCCCACACCACACGTGTTATCCCAGTATGGTCACGTAATAGCGAATGTGCAACTGCTATAAAAAATGTTAAGCCCTTCCCTTTTTGAAAGGGAAAGATGGATATCTGACAGTAGGAAACGGATGTCAGTGACTGAGTCTATTATGATGTAATGGTTTTCGACAGCAGTGCGTGTATGGACGTTATCATGGCTAAGATTTAAAAGTTGGAAGTCAATTTTGACGCGTTTTCCTTAAGGGCGGGAAACAAATTGTCTTTTATCAATTTGTGCAGTTAAATTTGGTAAAGACAACTGGTATGGTTTAATAATTTATGGAAATTTAGACTAATTTTTAAAATGCAGTAGAAACAATTCGATTATCATTTGATTAGTTGGACTAGTTGAACGAAATCGAAACCAATGACGAGACAGCGAGTGAGGGCATTCCAAATAGCTGTAGAAATTTCGAAGTTGGTAGCCATCTTAGGAGGTTCAAAATAGAGACAAATGACGAGCATTGATAGTTAATGCGGGTTAATGCTATTGAAACTGTTGGAATTAGTGCATTTCGCAAGAACCGACAGTGAGGCTACCTTTTTTTTAGAAGAAGTTTCAGATTGACGATTTTTAGCGATATTATCATATAAAATTGATTGGCTATTAGGTATAATACATATTTTCCAATGTAATCTCAAATACACGAATTGCGTGGTAAGGCTAGCAAATTTCTAATACAATGATGTTTTTAACAATCGTAGATTCTGGAACATTGACAGCCATATTGCGATGCTACGGTCAGCCATCGTAAATATAATTATAGGACCAAATAACTCGCTTGCATTGTTCGATTCAAAAACTGTGCTTACAATTTGATTAAACCGCCCATCAGAGGACAACTCCATAACCTTCTACTTTTTGTCCATAACCTTTTAGTCCCCAAACCCCCATCATATTCATCAAACACATTCATGACTTTTTTACACATCCATCCCCGAACTACTGTACATGTTGATGTTCAACAATGTCGAACTTAGTAGCTTGCTTATGGTGCAACTCCTAAATCCATGGCTATCATTGCATATTTTTGTTAATTATTTTCATTCATTTTTGGAAATGTGAGATACTATTTAGCAGATTCAAGATATATTTACGTAAGACAGAGGTCGAAGACGATATCTCTTCAGCAACACCTTAATGCCCTAAACGAGTTGTGCGTTTTCCTTGGTCTCCTTATTGTAGGAAGTGATGCCTAGCGGGATGGTGTCGCACTTGTTGCCGTCCATGAGCCGCGTCCCCAGCGTCGTGAGGAAGTCCACGAAGGTGGAGAAATCCATGTTCTTGCTCATCTGGTAGAGCAGGAACCAGTCGCCGATCTGCGACTTGTGGACGATGGCGTCCATCTGCGACGTACTCAAGATGCGCGCGTGCATCTTGAGCAGGAAGAAGCGCACATGAGGGAAGAAGAGGATGCAGAAGCGGTAGGCAACAGCAATCCCGGTGATGACGGACAGCAAGATGAACCAAAACCAGAGGAAGATGTAAATCTTCTCGTTGATCACGTTGATGGGCAGCACGCAGAGGGCGTCGTGCTTCTGGACGTCGCCGGACGGTCCGAAGTTGTGGAACAGACACTTGGTGACGCGCGGGAACACCTTGACCATGGGGTCGGTGCGTTGCTCCTGGTCAGTTTCGGTGAAGCGCAGCACATCCACCCCATACGTGGTGAACGCGCCACCCAGGAAGCGGTTGGTGAAGTAGATCTGGCCGATGACGTTCACCAGGTTGAGCATCTCGCATAGGAAGAACTTGACGAAGTAGTAGTTGTGGTTGTGGAAGTTGGCCAGGAAGTAACGGACGAGCACGTCCTCACGCTTCTTGCGGTCGTCGTCGCCGATCACGGGTGACTTGAGGCCGTTGACCAGCGCCTTGAGGCGGCCACCCTCCCACACCTTCCACAGGTAGTGCGGGGCGTAGAACATGATGCCCTGCAGGAAGAGCACGAAGCAAACGAACTGGTAGTATTGATGGTAGATCCGCTTCTCACCGACCTTGGTGCGGTCCACGCCATGGTGAGGCACGTCGATGCCCACCCTCTTGTCCCAGGCATTGGGCAGCGTGTATGTGGACGTGATCCAGCAGAACTGGTCAAGCACCTTGCCAGGGATCTTGCTCTCGGTGGTGCATTCGATGGGGTCGCCGATGTACTGGCGACTGGTCACCAAGATGCTGAAGACCAGCAACAGGACCACCGTGGCCCGGTAGTGCAACTTGCACACGTTGTTGTCGATGGACACTTCGCTGGGCCGAAGCAGGCCCGAGTTCAAAGCCCCGAACAAACCGATCATTGTTCTAGCTGAGGATGAGCTCTTTTTATGACTGGTCTTTGGAAGACGACAGGATATGTTCAGGCACCGAGCGTATTATCCAAGAAACTGCGAATGTGCGACTGAACTTCACTGAAGCTAGTTTTTTTTACTCTCTTCCCTTCTTGTAAAGTTAGGGGAGGATATTTGACAGTGGGAAGGGAATGTCACGTGACTCGGCCTGACCATCTGGGCTGCGTGTTTTTCGTCACATCCACCCGAGCCGCGCGTGGATGGACTGGGGTCGAACGCTGTTGGAGGTCGATTTTTGAACGCAAGTTTCTGAGAACAAATGGAACACTCGATGGGATCAAACAGCGTCCGAAGGCGATGGGGAGAGCGCCCAGATAACAATAATTAGTGCCGCCATTTTTGGAGATAATGAAAGCCAAATGTCATGGTCAAAACGGCGATTTTTGGCCCGCATCTGAACATATTATTGTTAATTATTTTCTTTTCAAGACCGGAGATTTGTCCCAAATCCAAAAAGCTTTTGCTCGTTAATAGGGTATCTTTTAAGTTAGGTACTCACTACGGAAAGTTTAATGAAAGTTTGCTTCCGAAACTGGAAACTCATACAGCCTACTTCGAAAAAAAAGACTAAGAAATATATTTTCAGAAATGCGAAATGTTTTTGAAAATGCACGGAAATGCACATGTGCTCGTTAAAAGAGCATCTTTTAAGCTATAGGTATACACCAAGGAAAGTTTACTGAAACTTGGCTTCCGAAACTGGAAACTCTGGCTACATCGAAAACAAAGCTTATGCAAAATGTTTTTGAAAATATATTACGGAGAAATGTAATTTTAGCTTTAAAATATATTTCAATTAAAAATACATGTATGAACATTGAGTAGATTGGAACATCCGAGATATTTCCAATTATTGTGCAAATGTATTTTTAAATACATTTCCATAAGTAAACATAAATATATTTAAAAATATTCGTAAAAATGCATTCTTGAGATGGTATTTCATAATATATTTTATAATAACATTTAAAATACATTTCCATTGCACCATACAAATGCAATTACATAATTCATTGTGCATTTACTTTAAGGTACAGTATATATTTTGCAATGTAAAAAATGTGTTTTCAAATATTATACGCGTTAGTAGAAATGTTGCATCTTATCATTGTCTTGCTAGAAAATTATCGCTCAAATGCAAGCTTGATTATATAGACAAATATAATCTTTGAAATTGAATGAAATATATGTGCACATATGATTTAAAAAACACGATGTAAATATGAAATGTTTAAGTCATTTTTATTTTTATATAATTTTAAAAAAATTAACAAATATTTAACAAAATATTTAGTTCTGATGTTCTAAATGTATTGGAATAATTCATAATCAAACCCTTCTTGGAAAAACATATTTTATAATCTTTTCAAATGCATGTATACAATTTTTACTGATTATTGCATTGTTGTATAATGCATCACTGAATAGATTTACATAAATGCATTTGTTGTGTATTGCTATAAGTTACCTTGTAAAATATATTTTATAAAACATATTTATTATTAATCCCCGTTTTTAGTCCAATTTGACTATCGGAGACCCCATATGCCAACTCCATCCATTGGAATTGATGAGGTTTACCAGTGAAAGTTTTTACAGGACAATACATATAAAAAAACACACTTAAAAAATGTATTTTAAATGTATCACGAGATAGTTTTTATTTAGATGTGGGAGTTAAACTTCCAATTCAGAAAGCCTGTTAATTAACGCACCGTTCGGAAAATTGCATTCCAGTTCGGAAACCAAGTTTCATTTTAAGCTTCTATGGTAAGAACTCACTTATAGACGAAGATCATTCTTCCAAACCCCTATCATATCCGGCAGCATTTAGAAAGCTTCCTGTATAACCCGAGTTATTGCTTCAGGGGTTAATTCTAGCCTACCCCACACCATGCACCCTCCCTCCCCCCACGACCTCTGCTCTGGTTTTAAAATCCTGCCAGTCCCATAGAGTAGGCCTATGTATTGTTTGTCGGGCTAAGTTATTGTTCTTTTCACCTAATCGTCCTAGAATTATGCCATATCAACTTGTGAGTACATGTATTTGGGTCGTTAAGTGCCATGGCCCTCAGTAAAGTTATAAACAACCAGACTGCTTTTAATTGTTTTACAGATCGTTTTTTGGTCGTCGTTGATGTGTTAATGTACATGTGGATGTTTTATGGTTCAGCGCGTAGCATTTGACCTTGTGATGTGCTTGAATCTGATCTTACTACATCGTCCATATCTTACAACTTCGTTATTTTGAATTTCAAGCATTTTTTGTACCAATTGATGTCGATATTATTAGTATACTTGTACTGTAAAAAGGCAATAAAAATGTTCTAAGGACGAAAACCACAGCATACGTAATACCAGTATGGTCACTCTGCGCATTCCTCATGTCCATCTTCGCAGCGCCAACTTTCCGACTAGCGAATAGATGATGCAAAATGCACATGCATTAAGCCACGGTCATTTTGATCCGCGATATTTAATAATCCGTCCTTCCGCCGTATCAAGTCACGCGCTGCGGTCAATTTTTTGAACATGGGAACATGAAAGACGCCGACACGGAGTGACGTACATACTGGTATTACGTATACTGTGACGAAAACTGTCGGAAAAATGATGTCATAGAATTTTCTTTGACCCCTTTTAATTTCCTTTCATGACGCAGTTAGCATATTTCCACCAAACTTTAGGATCAGATTCTTGTAACCGATTTTTTTTTTAACAAACTAAACATTTGTACAGAGATTACAGGAATAAAATGCACACGTAGCAAAAATAATTTCATTTTCCCAATGCAGAATATTAATACATTAAAAATGGACTGCATTTTAGATTAGTTTTTTTAACAATTGGTTGTTGATTCTGGATAAATAGATTATACTCAAGATGGCGGACTGATAATGTAAAAATACATTTGCATAGAGCCAAGTAGAGCTTTTTCAAGTTCGCACAGGTCAAAGGGTCACTTCTCTATGGTCATTCTTGTCCTTTGAAACAAAGAACGAGTGAACAATCGTCCATTTGCGTAATGTTGCAATCATCCTGTAATTGAATCGGTTATTTGCGTGGGTGTCTACATAAAAAGGAATGCTTCAAGCGCCACCTAGAACATTAGTCACAAGGAAGAAGGCAGCACAGTTTAGTAGGAGGGCAATCCGAAGAAAATTTGCGCAAATTTAATCTAACAAACATGACTAACTCCAAATATCTAGAATAAAATAACGAAATGAATTACAAAATGCGGTTGTATAGCTTCCAAATTAATATGGATATTCACGGAAATTAAAATATTAATAGGCCTGCTGTGTTATTGATATTATTTTTTTTAGAATTGTATGACGTCATTATGTAGCTTGCAAAATACGTGATTAACGTCACGTCTTCTGAGCTCTAGGATACACGCTGGATGAACTACATGTACATGTGCATGTATTTGTAACCATATACTTGAGGTTACTTTTTTGATACTACTGTATAATTGGCGGATTTGCAGTACTGAAAACGACACTTGTTGACCAGAAGGCTCTATAAAAATGTCTAAATATAGCAGCAAATACAGTACATGTACATGTATAGTTGATTCCTGAAATTTGAACTTCCTTTTAACATGCGGACCTACGTACTTTTATTTTCTTAATCAATAACAACCTGTGCCCGATTTTCAGTGCAACAAGTGTTTCATGGGCTTACCCTTTTCGAAGAACCCTTTGCAACGTGAGATGCAAAGGTCAAAGTAACTTTCGGCCATTATCTTTGGTTGAAAACCATAAACTGAAAAGCTAAGGAAAACTGTTATTTCCTGCGCTGTTTTAGGAGATTTTTGGCCCTTGCATCTTTCTGAAATGCTGCAAATGTGAACGTGGCTGAGGAACAGAAACAATTCGCAACTTTTAACGCCATATTCCATATTTGAAAGCCCGTGAAAAAAAAAGTTGGGGGTACTTAAGTCTTAAATAGGATGACTGGCTACACTATACGTTCAGGAGCAAATGTTGCAGGCTCTTGCATCATGTTGTTGTAACGACATCCAGTTGTTGAGTACATGGGGTAACTGAGTGGAAGCTCCTACCCCATCTGGATATGGATAGGACATTTTATCCCCCTTCCCCTCAAACTGCAGCAGCACAGATAAACTAAAAGCTATTTTCGTTTTAACATTGACCGTCTGAACCCCTAATGTCTGGACTGCCGATGGAGGGGTGATGAAAATAGCTGCCAAATATGGCAGCAGTTCCATTGTCAATGTCTAACTTTCGAATCTTTCTTTCGTTTTTTCTGGAACAGTTTTTTATAACAGTAAAAAAAAACAAGTTGAACATTTTTAGTGATTGGCAAATGCCTGATTACACAATTTATGTGATTTCGTTGGAAGATTATGGGGATGTAGTATGGTCATAATTAAGCGAAATTTGTGAAAGAGGTTGTCCAGAAATCATTACTCTTGTCCTATTTTAAAAGATTTTTTGTTCAACTCGATGGAGAAGAGGAGAACATCAGGGGAGAAGGGAAGTAATCGTCGCAAAAAATGTGGGGGTAGAACCGGTAACAGGCGTCCAATTTTGTAATTACATGTACATGCGTGAAAACATGTAGCCCCAAAAGTGCTTGTGAATTGGTTTGAAATTCACTTTTCAGATTTCTAAACTTCGGTATGTGGAATGAAGCCTACACGAGGCTCGGTTTTTGTAACCCTGTTTTCCATATTTTGCATTAAGATAAAGTTGGTTTTAGGTATGGAATGAAATAATTTCAATAAAAATGTTTCTCTACTGTTAACAAAGGTCAATAACCATGAAATGTGAATTTCACATTTGAATAAGGGGATACCAAAACATTCTCAGTATATTGTAGCTCTTAGATGGTTAATTTGAAAAAATATCACAAAAAATACAGTATTCAATTCAATTCAACTTATACATGTACTATACATGTACTGTATGTAAGTTAGCAAGTAGGCCTACAAAACAAATCCTGCCGTTTGCGTTTTTATTTTTCAACACATTTTAAAAACCTTGAAAAAAAATTACTTCTAATGTTTTAGTAGCCTCTCGTTCATTTTTAAATTTTCCACGAGTTACTGTAATTTTAATTAAAAACTTTCATTTTTTAACCCACATTGTGGAGATTGATCCCCAGATGTCGCGTTTTAAATCCCACGGGATTGCTGTAATTTGACATTAGCCAAATGCGTGGAAAATGTACATGTACTGTATAAACGTGAAATTCACATTTCTTAGTTACATGTACATTATTTATACTAGTACGTACAGTAGGTTACGTGTTCATGCACTTTGTGTCTCTATAGGCAAAGAATTTTATTGAATATCCTGTATTTCATATACAGTACATGTATAGTATGTTCATGTCTAAAACTGCTATTCTTCCCATGCATAGACAATTGTGAAATGCAAACGATTTCAGTACATGTACATGTATATCATTCCTCACGAAATAAAAGTTTATCAATTTTTGAAGTTTTAATGTACAGTATAGTACTGTACATTTTTTAAAGAAAATTTTTGACTTACACTGTATTAGAAGTTGGTGCAATCGATTAGTGGAACTTGTAGGCCATACTTGTAATTCCTTTGCCAACGCATGATTTATAATTTTGCGTCACCAATTTCCAATCAACGAACAAACTTAATTATGATTTCAGTTTCGCAGATTCTACCGTATAACTAAAACTGCTAAAGCGCAGATAGCATCGACCATTAACGAAGTTTGATGAATTCGGCAATTATTAGTATAAAACATACTGTACAGTACAAAGTGTGTATACAATACATGAGCTACATTACATTAAATTGTAAAGTTGAAAATTGACTGGCACACGCTGAAACTTGTCTAAAATTTGCGCCATTTCGTGGTGACCTTTACTTCGAAACACACTACTCGGCAGCGCCTGGAATGTTGAACCTGGAAGAAATTCGAAACTTTGGTCACTTGTGGTCACTAATTTAGTCATGCATTGTCTTTCATCAACCTTTCACTCGCCAATAGGAGAAGTTTAAAGAAGTATTTGAAACGTGTCTTTGTCTCAGGTGCCCCTTGCCCTAGCCCAACTATGTGGAGATCACGCGTCCTAATTGCTCAATCAAAACGGGTTAGCCAAAAGAATGTCACTTCTTCGACTATATAAAGGTCTCGTTTGCTCCCAAACGTTATCATTTTATTCGGACAGTGGTCAGTGCGTGTTCCAGAGAATCCAGACTTCAACATGTTGGACGTATTCGGTGCTTTGAGTGGCGGCCGCTTGTTGCGGACATCGCCGGTGACTATCGACAACCACGTTTTCAAGTTGCATTACCGGGCCACGGTGGTCATCTTGGTGGCTTTTAGCTTGCTGGTGACCAGCAGGCAATACATCGGCGATCCAATTGACTGCATGTCCACCACGTCGGTCATCCCCGGCCCTGTTCTCGACCAGTACTGCTGGATTTCGACCACATATTCGTTGCCCTACAGTTTCGACAAGGAAGTGGGTTTGGATGTCCCCTACCCCGGCGTTGATCGCACCACCCCAAATGAAGCCAGGGTTTATCATCAGTACTACCAGTGGGTTTGCTTCGTCCTCTTCCTGCAGGCCATCATGTTCTACTTGCCCCATTATCTTTGGAAGATATGGGAGGGCGGCCGGATGAAGGCCCTTGCCGTTGGCCTGCAAACTCCTGTCATGACCGAAAGTGAGGTGGAAGCCAAACGTGACATGATCTCCACGTACTTCAAGCTCCACTTGCATGACCACACTTTCTACTTCATCCGCTACTTCCTGTGCGAGATCTTGAACTTTGTCAACGTCATTGGGCAGATCTATTTCACCAACAGGTTCTTGGGAGGTGCTTTCATCGGCTATGGCACCGAAGTGATAAAGTTCTCTGAAATGACTGACCAGTACAACCGTACTGACCCCATGGTCAGGGTCTTTCCACGTGTAACCAAGTGCATGTTTCATACCTTCGGGTCTTCTGGAGACGTCCAGAAACATGACGCCCTTTGCATCTTGCCCATCAACATCATCAACGAAAAGATCTACATCTTCCTGTGGTTCTGGTTCGTCTGTTTGGCCCTCATCAGCGGGGTGGCCATCTTGTATCGTGCCTGCATTGCTGTCTTCCCTCGTCTGCGTTACCTTCTGCTCCGGACTTCGTCGCGCTATTCACCCCAAGAGTTCCTGAAGAGCATCAACGATAAACTGTACTTGGGAGACTGGTTCATCCTCTACCAGATGGGAGGCACCATCGACAATCGTATTTTTGGCAAGTTCTTGGACTCTCTGGCTAAAAACTTGGACCCGCACACCGGAAATTCCCTCGTGTAAGGGTGTTTTATGGACTTCGAGCTGCAAACAAGGCTTGTGACTTTCTTTGGTCGTATCAGACCAACTTTGACTTGTTTTACATGTATAAATCCTGAAATTCAAGTGCTTCTTATGTTCACAATGCCAGTTTCATTGTCCAATGTTCTATTGAACGTTTGTTTTTAGCATTAAACATTTTTAGTCAATGTAACTTTATCATCCAGTTTCTCGTTTGCTAATTAGCCTTGAGTTATTTCTAGTCTTTCTACCCAAAATTGAACTGAATTTGACAAGATTTTCTTCAAGTTGCAATATACTTATTAATCTGTGGATTTTGGTATCTCTAGGATGTATGTAGTTTAGAATATAACTATACAAAACTGTTCTTTCCCCCCACCCCTATCGATAAGGACTTGTTCCAGCTCAGGGGATCCTATTTGAATGCCTTTTGAGTTTTTAGAAATTAACGTCATCATGAAACTCGTCACTTCCCAAATTGCCTTCATAACTAAACCATTTTTAATTGAATACAATATCAATTCGGCATCCTCAGTAAAAATAACTGATAACTCGTATTGACGTGATTTGATGACGTCAACTATTGTTCAACCTCCAACCAATTGGTTTCGGATGTTATAGTTGCGTTTGGCTCTGACCTCATTCGGAAGCCATCAAATTAATGACCTTTTGGTTGGTCTAGAATTTTTCATCCCATCGGCATGTCAGGAATTCGGCCCCAGAGTACGAGACTAAAATTTAAACCTTTGACTATAGAAGTGATCAACACCATTGTCTACATATACATGACAACAAACTCGTTCCCACAATATATTAGTGAATGCATGGTTTTGTAGAAACTATAATCTTGTTGATAACTACAATTATCTTAGCCGTGGACATCTAGTTACATGCATGGTTACCTGATGAAGGAAAGTTCATGAAAGTTGCGTGGTTCATTATCGTGCTTTTATCACGTGCCTTATAATGCCAAGAATTACTGAAAATGTCACGTGATTCTTCCACCGAAACTTGCTCTAGTACTCAATTGTGCAGATCTTGGCACAATTATGACAATCTGTGAAATCCTTGGCTTTTAAAATCGTCTCATTAACGAGTGTATGGATTTTTGGTACCAATACCTTCGATTGAGTTTTCAAGTTGTAAGATCAATCTGCTCGACGAATAAACTATATATTGAGTTGTTAAACTTCTAATTGGTGGAAGCTCAGACTGGCAAACATTTATGAATCTGAGGAAATTTAGGAAGTCCAAATGTCCTGGTGCATTTTGTGTAATTGGGATGTTTTCTTTGCCCGAAGTACACTGTATAAAGGAAGGCTTGCTTCGTATTTTTTTTTGCCATATGCCACTGTGATGTGTAATGAAAGAAGTCTGCAGAATACTTCAGAAATGTCTTGGGTGCGAAATATTAAAAAGCAAAGCAAGTTTTAATTGATATCTGTACCGGTACTGTATTTATCATTCAAACTACAGTAGTTACTTAATGATAGCCATTGTGGTTGACTTTTCGACAACGTTACTTGAATCGCACTTCTCGGTCCTAACATCTGTATTTTTCGTAGTTTTTCTACTGGTTGGTTTTTTCACAACTGTCGTCTTGATGAGTCATATTTTATTCAAATTGAAATTCTGAGAAAAAAAATCGTGAGTCGTGAATGAAGTCTTTATAAGTATGGGTGGAGCGTTGTCCTTCGAAAAATACAGACATATAAGCTACCAAATACAAGTTGTAGCATGGTTTTTCAAACTAATATCGCCACGATTTAAAAAAAAAAAAACATTAAACCGAAATATTCGCGAATGTTGTCGCGTTTTAAAGTTACCGTTTCGTGCGAGAAAACAGGAAATATATGAAAGGAAATTTGGTATTAAAGGATATGTTTGGCTATACATAAACGGAAATAAGGTCACTCGAAACAAGGTGGGAGTGGGAATACGAGAATACATAAAAAAAGAAAACTTTCTATTTTTTAATAAATGGTCGTTTAGATCTGCCCACGATGTATCATGTTGATATTTTGTACAGATGCAGGTCACTTAAATCAGTCAAATTGAAAAAAAAAGTGGTATATAGAAACTATAACTTCGATGTCATCATTCCGTGTCTGATAAATAAACTGGAACATGCGCGACAACTAGCGTATCGAGATTAGTGGGTCTAAATTATAGTATTTTGTTTTTGTTGTATCATTCTTATCTTCACTTTTTTGATGACAAAGTTTAAGAACTCGTAGCTACAATGATGAGTTTTTCTGAAAAAATCGAACAGATTTTTTAAACTTATTAAGTTTTTTTTAAGATTATGAATCGTACTTTGGCAGTGAGTGGTGAAGTCTCCATGTGCAAAACTTACTGAAGCTTATCGTTTATTACCAATCAATGCATTCCTTGCTTACACGTGACTTCATGGCTAACTTTTGAAAAAAAATATTTTGAACATACATTATTAATACTAGCGGTCCCGGCCACGCGTTGCGGTGGCTGAATTCCTTTCCCGACGAATTCCTGCCCTGATGAAGGCCTAAA
>JAQGAO010004862.1:0-14420 GCA_034697705.1 Ommatoiulus sabulosus
ACTTTGAATACTTAATTGACTTGTTTCCTATTTTTTAAAATTAGTTTTCTATTGGTTGGAATTTCAACCTCCCTTATATCAACTTTTCGATTATGTCAACCACCCTGGTCCGAATTAGTTGACAGAATAAAAGTTTTACTGTATATATCAAGTTCTATAAGTCCTGGATGCAATGGGTAGAGTTACAATGACGAACTTTCTCCCTTTCGCCCAACATGGGCCACATGAAAAAGGACGCCGGACAGACATGTCCGACCTCTAGATCTCCACCCGAGCTCTGCCTCTAAATTCACGGTCGTACCTCCCACGTCGCTTCGGATCACCAGACTAGATAGTGGCAAAACACCATACAATTTGCATAATTTACATAAATTCGTTTGTCGATGATTTCACAACAAAATAATTGGTATGTGATGAGCGCGCATAATTAATGAGGCGGGAGCGGGTCACATGAGCTCCCCTCCTCTTTAGATGACGTCCTGGCATCAACGATAGGACAAGGATCTTGCTGCTGTTTCTCTTCTGGGCCTCAGTGATCTCTTTGTGTTGAGGATCTGCTGTTGTGTTAGTGATCTTTGTTGTGGGGAGATGCAGGTGATGAAACCATCTCATCCACACCTAGAGATGACTCTTCCGATGATTTTTGCATGAGCGGTAAGCTGTTCGTGATGCAGATCAGGCGCCACTGCATTTCAGGTCCAGTTGTTCTTTTCATTAGCTTTATCGGAGTTACAGAACCAGATCCCTCGACTTGCTGCTCCGAAGGAACATCAGGTTCTACCCTAAGCAGAGGCGGCATAAAGTTTTCCAAATTTTCATTAGTAGTGATGAATTTTAGCTTAGAAACATGTGAAGCAAATGGCGCTTATGACTGTTCCGCATACGACATGTATGCAACCAGGGTTTTACATTGAACTATTGTGTAAGCGCCAGAGTAATGAGGTCTTAATTTTGAACCTGATGGCTGAATTGCTAAATTATGATATAAGACTTATAGCCTGTTTAGATTTTGCTATTTTTAATTGCTCGAATACCATGTCCCTCACAACAGTAAACCCAGGGACGCATACGCCGGCTAAGAGAATGCTGCCTAAATTGCAATTAATCTATGATGGAGGAGCTAAGTTTACAATACGCGGCAGCGCACTGTAAACTACAGTATATGTAGATGCATTTATAGAATCTTGGACAGTTGTATTATACTGGAACGTGACAAAGGGGAGTAAGGCGTCCCAGTTCTCCGGATTGTTATACGCGAAGTTCTGCAAAAGTTTGACAACTATCTTGACGACGACCTCTGCCTGATTGTCACATTGGGGGTAATACGATGATGTATTAATTTTTTTTGGCCGGACTAGCTCTAAGTATTGTTTCAGGAAATTTGATAGGAAGGCAGGACCTCTATCTGATAGGAGCCTGCATGGGAAAGAGAAAACAAGACCTATCTTCTCTAAGAGAAATTTTGCGACGACGGGAGTTGTCATATTATCAGTCGGGATGGCTATTATATATTTCGAGAAATGGTCAACAGCCACTAGAATGTATTTGTTTCCCAATTATGTGGGTTAGAAACCCCCCACAAAGTCTATTGCTATTGTAATTTTCAGATGTATCGGGGGATGCAGATTCACGACGACAAATTTCCCTGAAGGTGTAAATTACACAAATCACCTACCTTGGTATGTTGATACCTCGTTGACCGGGTATGTGTGTGTACCAAATGTGGCCAGGTCCGTTGGCTTTCCTACTTCTTCCTATATTCGATGAATTCGATGAGATGACAATTGGATTCCTTGGATTTAATTGAATCGATTGCTCGCGATTATTTTCCCCGAATAAATTTCAATTCGGGCTTCCAGCTTACAAGCTGATCCCCTGGAATTGTTACCGGAATTTTACGATTTCACCTTTAAGGTTTAGAATTCCCAAATTACTTTGGACTTTGTATTTAAACAAATCTAAACTGTTTTCTACAGACCCCCAACAAGAGCTGTTGCGGATTATAAATGATTTAACACCACCCGTACGTGTCCTAGATATTTCCAAAAATCTAATTTCGGATTTTTTGTTCAATTTCTTTAGGATTTTGCTTTGCTATCCCTTGAGGATTTCGCGGTTTGCTTTCCAGCAAACCTTGCGTACTTGCAATTTTTCTGAATTTGGTTGTAATATTATTTTAATTTCGCGCTTTTTATTCGCGTGTCGCGTTCTCGCTTCGCATTCAGCACCTTAAATCAGCCAGCCAATGCCTGTGTACTTTGTGGATAACAATGTTTAATAACATCCACTATTATTTTTATCACACTATGATAATTATCTCTATTGTAGGATTTTCAAACATATAAATTCAACTCAATATTTCAAATATGACCATCAGTTTTCCTTATACTCAAGGAATGCAATGAGAAAACAAAAATGCAACACTATTAATTCATATCTACCTTCTACTTCAGGTAGCAATTTAATCATGCATATCCTAAAATAATGATTAATTTACCTCAATTCAAATTCATGCACAATGCAGGCAATTCACAATAATAATTAATTTGCCTTAATTCAATTCAACTCAGTACACTACTATCAATAACTTCAAATTTTTTAATATAATTCTTTCATCTAAATTCCTTCAACAATGATTTATTGTATTGCGAAGCCCGGCCTCTAACATGCCTGGCTATTGTTGTCGACAGGATCTGTATTTTATTATTTCTTGATTAAATGTTTCCGCAATTTATTTTTCTATTCAATTTTACAGAGTAAAAATCCAAATCGAAATTCTATAAATTGAATATCTGCAAAGTGACTAGCGTTCGTGACGCCTAACAACGATAAATTTTCGAAATTATTTAAATTTGAAACCCAAAAAGGGACACAATTAATTTTTCTCGAATAATAGCAAATTTAATTATACTTCTTTCTGAAAGAAAATATAGTGACTGTTATGTGTCTTCAATTCCACCATGCGTCAGTTTTATCAACTACAATCAACGATCAACAATCAACATTCAACAATCATAAAAGATTTAAGTTATTTCCCCTTTTTAGTTATTTCATTCCATTTGTCTCGGCGATTATGGAAAATTAAACAATCGTTTCAGTCCGGATTGTTTTCGAATTTCAATTTCAAGTATTCCCAATTTATAGGGTTAAAGATTTAATTATATTAAATTTAGATTCTATTCCACAAGATAAAAATTTATTTAATTTCAACTTTTATTATTTCTTAACTCCCTTCAATTCAACTTCTTTCCTCTATTCATTTCGAAATTTGTACGAGTAATTTTATGTTTAACTAAATAGCTCTCTATTTGGAGGCTGTGAAAATTTTTTCTGTCTCTAGTGAGCTTGCATTAACGATAATCAATTCCAATGTATTGCTTCCGAAATTCTGTCTATCCTTTTCCAATCCTTCACAAATGGAAGAATTTTTTATTTCTTTGGATAATTATTTTTGAATCTTTTATCTTTACCTCCGATCTCCAGTTTTTCAAAAAAAAATTCTTTTTCTAATTTTAATTGGCCAGACCTTACACCACTAGAAGTCACGTTCGTTTTCAATTGGTTGGAAAATTCAACCCCTAAATTTCAATTGCGATACTGATAGGATAAGGGGTAACAGAGAAACAAGTGCGGAGTGCCTGAAAATGGCGACTTCTTTTAGGCCTATTATATCTTTAAATTTTTCTTCAACTTTTCAATCAGGAATTTAAATGTATTATCTATGATTTATTTGATCCGGGAAATAAATAATCTATTTCGGAATCACTCCATGGATAGAGGCACCTAATAGATAGGAAAATCTTCTAGAATTAAATTCGGCGCGAGTATACGTCAGCTGCGCCTGGCGTCGTTTTGAAATTTAAGAATTTATATATAATAAAAAGTTCACCCAAGCACTAATGGCGCTTGGCTTTAAAATTTTTCGAAAATTAAATTTAAAGGGATGAATGCAGACCTATGCATTAACTGTTCCAACTAAATTGATTCTTTATTTTAATTGAGCAAATGGAATGTTTTTCCCCGGAATTCAATTTTTCTCCTCAATCAAGTTAAATTATTTTTTCATCCTATAAATCAATCTCTCCTGGAACTCCTTTTCTTTTTTGAAACTTATTATCGCAATCCTAAGGGTAATTATGGTAGATTGGTCCGGTTTTAGTTTTACCGTAAAAGAATGATCATTTAAATCTATTATGGTAATCCAAATTTTTCCAAAAATAACTTTTGACCAATAAATGTTCCAAATTTTTAAATATTTTTTAAAATTTTTATATTTAACTTGGGAGAAATTCGAGAAATATAAACGTCACTTAAGATAGGGAATATAATCCCGTTTTTCGCAATTTTCTATTTAAATGGATTATATAAATAAATCCTAATTTCAATTCAGGAGTAACAATTAACTTTCTCCAAAAAGTTGTCAAGAAATTATTAATACAGAATGATAGTTCAGACCTTTTCTTTTTTGTAGAAAATTTTCAGCTTTTTCCGTGTCGATTTCTGTCCCTCAGGTACCAATGATGAATTTCACGATGTGATGATTTTCAGGAAAAAATGTAGGATGCGACGAATTTCGGGATAAACTTGCGATGCGACGAATTTCACTACAAACTTACGAAGCGACGAATTTCCGGATAAACTTAGATGCGACGAATTTCAGATAGACTTGCGATGCGACGAATTTCGGAATATACTCACGATGCGACGAATTTTCGGATAGACTTTCGATGCGACGAATTTCAGAATAAACTCACGATGCGACGAATTTCGGATAATGAACACTTTTTTGTAGAAGGCGGCGATTTTTGCACTCAGTTCTTCGAAAGATATGACGTCTTTCTGGATGCGGATGCAATTAATCGAGACGAACCGTTTCAAATTTTTCCCACTGAAGGCGACGTTGTTTCTTTTTCCTTAGGCTTGTTGCAATACTTTGAAGATTTTTCCCAGTTTGATTAACTGGACATATTGGCACAAATTGAACAATTCTTCTTTGTTCCCTTTTTTTGTTAAATTTTTCCACGATGTAAACTTTCACTTTGCAAGAATAATTTCGGCAATGCAAGTTATTACCGGACTCAAGATTTTCTTCTGTATCTTTTTCGATTCAATTTCAGCTTTGAATATTTTATAATACTTTTTTCTTACTTAATTTCTTATTTGATGATGTGACGTGAAGTGTATGTAGTTTAAAATTTTGCTCCCGAGTGCCGTTTTGGCGCTCTGCAGTAGCTTTTAAGGCGAAATTTTGGGGACGTCCTAGTGACGTTTTCTTAATTTTCATTAGGGACTTAATTAGTTCTTAAATTTTCATTGGTTTTTCGGCAATGGTCATGTGACCATTGCGTGGGTGAGCGTGGGTGGGCTCGGACCGTGAGATGCGTTTTTTATGGCCTGTCCCCCCCCCCTGATTTTCGCGCCCCAGGGGTCATGAAAACTGTCATCCCGTGACAGACTCTGGGCGCCTTGGTAACGTATTCGCAACAGCCGGACCCCCGCCGTGAGAACGGACATTAGTGCGTGGGGTGACTTTTTTGCCGGGTGTCCAAAAATGTTAAATTTTAGTAATTTTTCTTAATTTTCTGAAATTTCCCTATATTTTTATAATTTTGATCTTTTGAATTTTAATTTATTATTTTGCTTAATTTTTTCCACTATATTTTCGCCTTTTCTGCGCTCCGCCATCTCTTTCCGATCACTTGTTTTGGCCGTTATTTAAATTTCGAAATTTTGGTTTTAAATTTTTCGTTTTTCTTTCAGATCTTATTTATTTCTTTTCGTTGTTTGTTTTCTTCATTGTTAATTGTTATTCTTTTATAGAGTTACGTTTGTGGCTTTTTCAGCCTTTTTAGTTTTTATTATATTTTTAATTTTACAATTTTTATTTTGTTTTTATATATTTTTATTTATTCAGTCCAGCCAGGTGACACTATAGTGTGGAAGAGAGCTACTATAGGTAAGGATTGTAGTAAACCTGCAGGCTTTTTTTAGTTTATTAAAATATTGGCACACCATGCATGTCTTTACGAAGCTTTCAACGTCTTTTTTCCGTTTTCGCCAGTAGTAATGTCGTCTTAGCTTTTCTATGGTCTTTTCAATACCTGTGTGTCCAACGAGTGGATCACTATGAAAAGCTGTCATAACCTAAATTAGTACGTAAACTTTTAGGGACATAAAGGGTTGAACCATGCATCTGGACGAAGGGCAAGAGATCATCATCCTTACATTTAATTAATTTTTCCGAAAGGTGTATTACCTTCTCTTTAACATCTGTTGGGCCTCTCTACCAATGTCTCGTAAGCAAGGAAATCAAACCCTTGTAGAGTGGCCGCCCATCTTGCGAGTTTTCTGTGAGGATCTTTTAAAGAGAAGGGATAGCATAAGGAATGATGATCAGTATGGACGGTGAATGCACCCCCGACCAAATACTTGTAAAATTTCCTGATTCTCCATAAAATGAAATAGCATTCCCTGTGAGTGGTACTCCATCTTTGCTGCTGAGCTGAGAGTGCCTGAGAGGAATAGGCTACCACATGCTCTACTCCTGACTCCAATTGAGATAATATAGCTCCGATGGCATATGCGCTTACATCTGTTTTTAATATAGTCTCGCCTTCAGTATTGAACGGTCTCAAAATAGGCGGTTTTGATAAGAAGTTTTTCAGATCTGCAAACTCTGCTTGTACATCTTTATCCCAGTTCCATTCGGCTTTATTCAGAGTTAAAGTACGTAAAGGTCTTGATCTGTCACTAAAGGACCTGATAAATTTTCTATGAAAGGATAAAGCACCTAAAATTGCTTCACTTCCTTAAGATTTTCAGCAGGATTTGGCAAGATCGAAAAGCCATCTATGATGTGACATAGATATAATATTGATGGTTGAAAAACCTGCATTTCTCTATATTGTTTAATATCTTGTATTTTCCCAATCTATCCAGAATTTCTGCCAAGTGCTCGTAATGAAAAATTTTGGTGAAGGCACGCAACAACTCCTCAAATTTTATGCGTAGTTCTCGGCATGATCTGACTCGCAGTACAAATTTCGAATGGTAAGAAGTTGAACTCGTACTGCGTGTCAGGAGTGACAATAGAAGTCTTGCATTTGTGATTAGGATTTAATGGTAACTGCAAATACGCAGCCTAAAGATCTATCACGAAGAAAATTTTGCTGCCCCTCATTTCATCAAGTAGATTTTCTAGAATCGGTAGTGGAAAATTTTGTCTCGTAACTACCTCTTAAATTTTCTTGAAATTTCCACAGAGTCGATTCTTTTTACCTCCATCAGGAGTTTATTGTTCCACAAGTACAACTGGGCTTGACCAGGGAGAAGACTAGGGTGAAATAATTCCATCCTTTAGCTAATTTGCGCATTGTTTCTGAATTATTTCCCTTTTTAACTCAGTTGTAGCATATGGATGTGACCAGCAAGGTTTAGCATCCGCTGTCTCAATCGTTAATACAGGTAATAAATACTCAGTATTTTCTTCAGATTTTAACAATTTTTCATAATTTGTGAGCAAAGGGATGACACGTTGCACTTTATGCAACTTCTCCCAGTCTTTGGGTAAGCATTTTTTTGCTAAACTGGAATCTGTTCAATGTCCACCTCTTCCAAATTGTATTTAAAACTTTCTACATGACTAACGTCACCACACAGTAAACCATGTTTTACAATAGCCTCATCATCAACCAAAATTGGCTCCTCTGTTACTGTGGACAGATGCAAAGCCTCCATATCATTTACTTTGACTTTTGCAATTTTTGGTCGTTTAACGGTGATATCACCGAACAAAAGATTTAGAATGGACTCATTTAATGTGATGTTACAGATGCTCTGCTCTTGATTGTCTTCCATCATAGCCAACGTGTTTTCAATCAAATCGATAGATTTCACATTACGACACAAAAAATCCATGCCAATAAGCAACGGCTGTTTCAGATTTTCTAAGATGTAAAAGATGTGAACAATAGTTCTTGCTTTTATAAACTATTTTAATTCCGTCACACCCTTTACGCTTTACCATCCACAGCTTGCAATCTGACAGGCTTGTATTTTATCTCTTGACCCCTCCCTAAAATTTCTGATGAAACAATGGAGACTTGACTGCCCGTGTCAATTAAGGCTTGCAAATTCTCTTCTTTTTGTAACATAACGAACAATATCAACAATTCGACATTATATACAGATCCGGTATGTAGAGGTAAATCGAGCAAGCGGGACCCCCCGACCTCCATGGTAGGGCCGCTCACGTGTTTCCCGAACTTGGATTTGCGCTATTTGGATTTACTCTTATTATTTGTTGTTTGAGTTCCACCTGACTGATTTTGGTTTTGCCCCTGTAATTGTTATAACCTGGCTGATAATTTCGTCCTCGATAACCATAAATACCACGATTTTGGTAATTACCTCTATACGAATGGTTTCCTCTTTAATTATTGCTTCCCCTAAATGAATTGTTTCCTCTGCAACCATGTCGACTGATTTCTGTATGTTTGGGACTGATACTGAGGAGGAGTGTAATTAAAGCTAGTATCTAGTCTTCTGTAAAATGATGACACGGAATGATCGATTTTACTGCAAATTTGACAAGTTACATTGGGGTTGTATCTGGAGTGACCATTGTGTTGACCATTTGAATATTTGTTTTGCACGTTTGCCACTGTAAGAGTTTCGAATTTCTTTTTAATTTCTACATTTTGTTTGACTAGGGCAGCTTCTAAAACCTCTTTGACCTGCTGCGACGATAATTGGCTTGTTAATGCTGAAGCTAGGTATTTTTGATGTCATTTCTAAATCTTTATCAATGAGGTATTTAAGAAACGTGTCCAAGGTAAAGTCGGTGTTATAGCGGAAAATTCCTGTCTAGTCGCTAGGCAAACCCATGATAATATATTTGATCATAGTTTTATTGTCCATGTCAGCCTTAAATTCTTTGCACAACCTAATCTTTTCAAAATAGTAGGTCTGTATAATTTTAGAATGTGCCTGATACTTTTGGGAAAATAGCCTAGATTCTGAAGTGTTATTGCCCGAATTGTTTGGATAAACTTTCAATAAATTTTGTTTAAGTGCTTCCCAATTTGTAATGTCGGCTGAGGCAGCGTGCCAAGATAGTGCTGATCCGGATAGGTAATTGGACAGGTATGTTGTTACCTTGTCCTCTGACGTCCAGTTTGCTTGTTTTGCTGATGTTTCATACATCTTTAAGAATTTTTCAACATCGGTAACTTTTTCACCGATAAATTTATTTGGAAAACTGAGTTGTGGCAAAAAATTTTCAAAGCAACTTCCTGTCTCTCCATTTTAAGATTTGTTTGTTATTTATTTATGATGCGCAACTCAAAGAAAATTTCTGGCTGATTTTCGCAAGTGCACAATTTTGCTCAACGGGCCCCTAAAATTTTGAGGTAGTTTCCCTTCATTTTTGAACGCTAATGGGCTCCCTTTAAATACAGGCCCCCCAAAACCGTGGGTACGTGCCAAATTCTAATTTCCTTAACTTTACCCTCATAAAAACCCCTTCGAATGTGAGCGCCTTGCATAACATGTAAAAATTGCGACTCTTGAACCAATTACGTAACGTGTCACACCTTAGAAAATTTCGCCCTTTAAAGTTTGCCAAAATCTACAAGACAATACCCAAGTACGATTCATGTGCATATGTATGAAATTTTTGCACTACAATTTTTGCAGAAAAACAACTTAAATTTGATTTCTTCTTTAAACTATAGAAAGCAAAAATTTTTACAACGCGCAGAATGCAGCAACATTTTTAATTTTACTTAACGTAATTCTTTTTTTTCCGAAAAGAAGAAAAAAAATTGTTTTAAAGAATTTTCACTTCTATTAATTTTCTTTTCCAATCCAATTTCGGCACTAATTTATGATTCAATTGATTTTAGAAAACAGGTTTTGGCAGCAATTATGTAAGCTTTTAATGGCAGCAACCAAATCTGCCCAGACTATTCGAGAGCTATCTAGACTATAAGATCATTACGTTCGTTTCCCAAAATTGGCAAAACTCACATAAAACAAGAGTGTGACACGATCACACATTTATTCAAAGTGCAATTCTAACAAACGAATAACAATAGCAAATCTGAGTAAACGTTTTGTGAATTGAATCATTCAAATCACGATCCAAGATTAAGAACAAACGAACAAATGCGTTTAATAAAGAGGAGTTCAATAGGCGCATTAAAACATGCTAATAATTAAGAATTGAGCTAGCTCAGTAAGGCAAACATGAGAACATAAGGTAGCGGACATAGTGAAGCGGATCATAATTCAAATAACTTACAATGTCCGTTGGCAAGAAAGTTTGCACACGTCATGCAAAATAGACGACTCACTGGTATTTCGTTGGTGGATGAAATAAGCACGGGCACACACCTCCAAGTACTCATACACCTGCGTTGGCAGCGAGTGTGACACACCATCACAAAGGGAAGTTAAGCCATTGAGCAATGGGGTGAGTTGCAACGACGAACGTTCTCACTTTCGCCCAAGATGGGCCACACGAAAAGCATGCCAGACAGACACGTCCGACCTTTAGATCTCTACCCGAGCTCTGCCTCTAAATTCACGGTCATACCTCCCACGTCGCTTGGGATTACCAGACCAGACCGTTGCAAAACACCATAGAATTTGCATAATTTACATTTATTTGGCGATTATTTCACAAAAAAATAATTGGTATGTGATGAGCGCGCATAATTAATGAGGCGGGAGCGGGTCACAGATTTAGGCATAACCGCACAACAAATTATACCACTCGATAAATATTTTTTTCTGTGCAATTTTTCTTCCGTTGTATATTTATACTTACTTAGGCAAGTTCCTAACCCTCTAATAGAAGCGTCATAATGCTATTTGCACATATAACTTACATTTCTAGTACGACTATCTCCCTTCTGCATCCTGATTGGTTAAAGAAGCTTTTGGGGCATCATAGAAATAAAGCCACTCGGCTACATTTTCTTCATAGTTGCTCAGTATTACAACCTTTTCACACAAACTATTATTGTAGTATGAAACTACCAACTAATCAGAGTGCGAGAATCTTAAAAATTGCCACTGTCTCGGCTGGTTTTTCATGGTTTCCCACAATTTCTCCAGGCGAATGCTGGGATAGTTCTTAAATTAAATCGGCCATGACCGCCTTCCTTTCCTATCCCATCCTCCTTGTTAAGGTTCCAATTACGGAAAATATAATTTAATTGTAGTCTTGGGATCCATATCTAAGGATCCCCCTGCGAAATGGTACTAATCTACTGACTGCAGGGTAAAGAATTGAGAATTGAGAATATCTAACAACTGCTCTTTTCCACCCTGGCTAATAATAAGATCGACTCAACAATGCTATAGTCTTTGAGAACCCAAAATGACCCGCCATTGGGTCATCATGACATGCTTTCAAGATTCTTTTCCTTAATTGTATCGGAACCACTATCAATAATCTCGGGTGGTTTCCTGGAGCAAAATAATACAAAATATCCCCTAACATAGCATATCCCCTTCTGCATCAGCCGACCTAGTCAGTTTTTGTTTTAAATCCAAAAGTTGGGAATCCTTTCTCTGTTCTGAGGCCATATCAGAGGTGGTCAAAAGGAACAAGCAAGCATCATCCTCTGCCTCGTGTTGTGTGGCTTCCAATGGGAAGTGGTTTAAACAATCTGCATTAATATGCAGTCCCCCTTTTCGATATCTTATCTCATATTTAAATTCCTCCAGTTTTGCCATCCAGCGGCCCAATCTGGAGGAGGGATCTTTAATTTGTCTAAGCCAACACAAAGCATGGTGATCAGAAATAATCACAAAAGATTTCCCGAACAAATAATGCTTAAATTTTTCCGTAGACCACACCACTGCCAAAGCCTCTAATTCAGTAATGGTATATTGGCTTTCAGCACTCGACAACACCCTACTTGCGTATGCCAAAGCTCTTTGATCCTTTCCCTCCCCCTGATGCAACACTGCCCCAAAACCCTTTAGAGATGCATCAGTGAAAAGGGTCAAAGCCTTAGATGGGTCAAACATTGTAAGAACCGGAGCCGACGTCAATGCCAGCTGCAGAGCCTGGAACGCCATTTGGCAATCTTCCGTCCATCGGAATGCCACACGTTCACTCCTCTGTAATAGCCCGCAAGGCTCAAAAAGCTCAGCACAGCAGTACGTGAGGTCGGCGTCGGAAAAACCATAACCGCCTCAATCTTTTCGGGATCCTCGGATACTCCCTCTCGGCTGACGAGATGCCCCAAATACTTAAATGAGCGAAATGCAAAAAAACGTTTCTTTGGACGGAGGCGGAGATTGTATTTCTTCAAAAACATTACAAAATCTTTAGCAAATATTATAATGTTGTCTAGATATACTAGACAAATTTCTTATTTGAGCCCCAATAAAACCTGATCCAGCCCCCGCTGCATGGTTGCTGGGGCATTACATAGTCCGAAAGGCATTCTGAGAAACTCAAAATGCCCCTTGGAGCATGCAAAAGCCCTCTATTCACAGTCCGCCTCCGCCATGCCTAGTTGCCAATACCCTGACATTAAGTCCAGGGTGGCAAACCAATCGGAGCCCTGAAGGGAATCCAGGGCGTCATCAATTCTGGGGATAGGATAACTATCTAACTTCGTGTTCAAGTTCAGTTTACGATAGTCCACACAAAACCTAAACGAGCCATCTTTTTTTACGATAACTACAGGACTCGAGTATGGACTCTTACTCGGCCTGATTATCCCTGCCTCTAACATTTCCCCAATTTCATGTCTAATAATCTCCCTTACTCGGGTAGAAGTTCGTCTGGGGGCCTAATAGACCTGTCTAGCCCCCTGTGCATCAATTACATGTGGGGGTAGCGTACTCAACTCAAATTCCGCTGTGGACAACGCAAATACCTCTCTAAATCTTTCTAACAATTTTATTAATTTTTCCCTTTTCTCTAACTCTAGCTCTGGGTCAATATTCAATGCTTAACTAAATTGTTCTAGATCTTGTATTCCTTTCTCTGTCCTAAGTTTATCTCCCCTTTATCACACTCAATTAATTCATCCTTCTCCATTAATGGCGCCGCTAATGCTAATATTTGGCCTGCATTTATCTAAATCTCTGAAGAGGACAAATTCATCACCTCAAATGGCCTGCACTGTCTTCCCTGGAAAATAAAAACACCATAAGCAGGTCTTATATCCAACGAGGCCCTCGGAAATGGTCCAACAATCATACGCTCGCCTATCGGTGCTGAAGCCGCAACCCAACATGGTGAAAACGATACAGAACAGGGCGGCAACACCACAGCCGACACTGTAGTGATTGGAGCACACGCCAGTCTACAGATGCGATGTTTTTCTCTCTCTACATCTACTGAATCAGGCAAAACCGCTAATGGGTCATGGGGATCTGCCATTAAAGCCTGCTCAGATGAAACCTTCTTATCTAATTCTTTCTCATAAAAGATCTCCATATTCAATGGGAAATCGGTTAGACCCGTAGTTGCCGAAAAATCCCTGCCCAAAACCAACGCCTCGGGTAAATCCTCCCACACAATAAATTGGTGGGTCCATTCTTTACCCAACACTACACATTTTATCTCTACTGCTCTATGTTCCGTTTTAATATGGCTACATGCATCCTGTAATGGTATCCGTGCCTCTTGGGGTAATTCATAAGGTGTTAACCCCAAAAAATCAACCGTTTCGGGTAAAATTGTGGACAGTGATGATGCCCCATCTAACAATGGTAATATCAATTTTCCATCTATTGCCACTCTTATTCTCGCTAATGTAGGGGGTATTATTATTGGTCTTTGTAAAACTAAGGTCTTATTTTGTTGTACCTTAGTTGCACTTTTTGCCTCTTCCTTCGCTTTCTTTTCCCGCTCTGCCACCGTTAGTGGACACCATCCTGCCATATGACCCACCCCACCACATCGGTAACATAAAAAGTCTTTTGCTGTCATTGTAGAGGGTTTTTGTGTCCAACTCTGAGTTCCTGCGGGTGGTCCCTTTCCCTGACCCTGATAAACTCCCACTTTTACATTGACATTCTCTTCTTGCGGTTCCCCTTTACTTGCTCTTACAAACTCAATAAGAATTCGTCTATATTCGTTCAATGAGGAATTATAATGCCCTGACATATGCTTTTTATAAATACTCTATGTCGGCAATATATTTAAAAAGGGCCTCTGACGTTTTCTGCTTATGTAATGCCAACTTTGTAGCAAATCCCCTATACTGGCTAGGATCCAAAAAATAGTCGAGGAATTTTGCCTTGAACATTGCCCATGTTGCGAATTTTAGTCTTTTCTGAGACTTCTTTGACCACATTTCGGCCGCCCCTGTCAAACGTGATCTACATTGCTGAACCCAATCCGTCTCCTGATAGCCATCCGCCCCAGCTATATCTTCAAAATTCCG
>JAQGAO010004863.1:0-14418 GCA_034697705.1 Ommatoiulus sabulosus
CGAACGGAATGGGTGCAGAAACGTGCACCCGGTGCACGCCGGTGTGCACTTTTTGGGTGAGTCGAATTCGCCATAAGGTGACCTTACGACTACCGAAAATATGCCATTCGTAAAGCTTCACTTGAGTACAGCTAATATTTTCAGCAAAATTTCCAGAAAAAAATTAGCTGAATTTGCAGATATTTGGGCAAACGTAGCGACACGACCACTTCAACATTGACGCTAAATAAAAATCAAATTCGTGTATTTAATAGTACATTTTTGACCTAATTTATAAGGGTATCAGGCAGCTCCAGTTCTCCACAACGACACAAATGAGGGCAATAACTGCAGGATGTAACTTTTCAAGGAATAACAATCATCCATCGGATGATCGTTTTCAGTCAAATTCTGGTATCCTGAATTTCCTCAAAACAATGGACCGCACTGTGGCCATTTTTACAAATGAAACTAAAATCTCCAAACATAAAAGTGCGCATCCTGCAGAAGTGAGTTTTTAAGACACGGGCTAGGCGTACGTGCAGCGTCACACTCGATGACAAGAATCTAATCAAAAATTTCATTTCGGAGCCTACTTAGTGGGCACCGATATTTTTGATGAATGCAATAACGCAATCATGGGCTCGAATGTCTGGCTAAAACCCCCTCATAATGCAAAATGAGCTCCTCCGCGTTCATCCGTACAGAGCCTCCACCCACCTTCTGGATGGCATGAAATCTATTGATCGCACCTGAATACAACGGAAAGTGATCCGACACGCAGTCTTCCATGTGCAGGCCATGGTTTCATGGCAGTGCGGAAAACTTCCACAAACAAACGACCGGGAGCGCCATCTAGCGTTCAGCTTAGCGAATCAATGGCGTTGAATTTCTGGCGCGGTAGAAAAATGTCCGTTTAGATCAACCAACTAGCTCGATAATTTTATACTGTCGCCAATTGGCGGAAAGGTCAAAGGGAGTGCGTAACTGACACGTGAACAGGCAGCACACTGGTAATTACACACCCACAGCAATTAACTGTAAATGTCCTTTGTTATGCCTACGGACATTTTAAAACGATATGCACATGAAAGAAAAATAATGGCAACATGTTATGTTAGAAAAGGAACGATGGGAATGAATTTAAATCATTAATAAGAAAGATGCCCCGGCTATCGAGTTTTTTAAACTTCCCAGTATTTCCCTAAATTTACCAGTTTTTTAAAACAAATTTCCTTGATGACTACTGAAAATTCAAACATAGCATGCGCCAACGTAAGACGTATATATAGAGAAAGCCGCTTAATTCGATCACGTTGGTTCCAGCGATTTTGATCGCACTAAGCGATGAATAGCAGAAAACATTCTAAACATTGACCGTATCAAAATAATTTGTTTTGTGTTTTAAAAATACGTATATTTAGTCGTATAAATGTATTTACATATGTTTAAAATATTTTTTTAAAAAAAGTTATAAGTATAGTGTTTAATGTGTCCGTGCTTGTACAAGTATGAAACACGCTCAAATTTGTTTCGCACGTTTACGTTTATATAGACTTGTTCCTATTTGATCGAAATAAGCGATGAGATGATCCAATTAATCGGCTTTTTTAACATAGATCAGTACAGGAAAAAATCCGTTCTGAAGGTTTCGATCGAATAAAATGGCTGATCGGATTAAGCGTGATCGAATTCCACTGTACTATATTTATTGCTCATTATATACAGTATAAAAAGGAGAAAAAGCAAATATTCGTGAAGAAATAGATTAGTTCTTTTAATTGATGACAATTTCAATATTGATTTCTTCCGTTATTCTTTTTCTTAACGACTATAATGACTTGAATTCCCCTGACATTTTGAAAATAAACAACTTTGACCAGATCTGATGGAACTCTGTAAAACTACTAACGGTCTGAAAAAAAGTAACTGGAATAGTAATGTATACTGTATACAACGAAGTATGTGACCTTAAATTTGGTGACTTGCAGGAGCAGAACGTGGCCTATATATTTTTTACTAATAGTGCTTAATAAAATGGCGCCAGGCTGATGTCCGGCGCCACATGAGGTCACTTGGAATAATCTTTCTGTTAATGGTGGGCGTAATATGCGCTAGTTTTGCTATATGTCACTGATTCGCGTAATTGAGTTTTACTGCTTTTTGTTCAATATCGTTTTCAACATTGACAAAAGGCGCCGCTAGATGGCCCTGCGCAACAACTAAATCATGCACCGAGTACGCGATGTGTTTCGAATAGGGGTACTCAGACAGAAGCTTTTAAGAATGGCCCATTTGGCAGTCGTGAAGTCACGGGTGCAAATCGGCAAGTTAATTGATTCACTCCGGATTATTATCGCTGCATCAACGCATTCCATGTTGCACACGTGGCTTCGCGGCTGCCAAGAGTGCCATTCGAAAAGCTTCTGCCCGAGTACCCCTATTGTTTCTTCCACTGCTGAATGAATCCACCGTAAAGTTAAGGAGAAATCGGCTGCAGTAAGCAGCCAGCTCACGAGAGGGTGCCACAATCCAGCGAGAATCGATCGCTGATGCAAGGCCAACTACAGGGTGCGTCAAAATTCAAGAATGTTACAACAACGCGCAAAGACGGCAAAGTCTCTGAGCAAACCCGTTCACAACGTTTAGAGAGGTTTAAATTACAACGTGTTTCACTTGCTCTAACATGTTCTCGCACACTGCGGCACGGAAAGCGGTAAGTTGACATGATAAAAAGTGTCAAGTACGCCAGGGATGGTCCTATTTTCCCTAATATTAAGTGTGCGTGTTTTCAGTACGGCGAACCAATTTCCGAATTTTTAACACAGGGGGCGCGGCCAATTGTAAGACGCGATTTAAGCGGTTTTTTTTCGTTCTAAAACAGCGCGCCTACACGCGACTCTCTGCCTCGCAGCAAAAACAGCGGCATCGACTCATATTTATGCAAATGCGGTACTGCGAAAAATGCAAATCGGAAAGAGAAATGCTTCTGGCGTGCACATATATAATTACGATGTATGCGGAATAGAGGATAGAATGCAGAATAAATAATAACGTCAAGTAATATTATATCAGAGCCGAGGTTCCTTTTTTATATTATTTTGACAAGGAACGGAATCGAGTGCAAAAAAAAACTATGGTGGGGAAAAACGACGATTTTGTAAATGAAAAATGCAATTTGAGTCAGCGAGATTGAATTTGAAGAACGATTGATGTTGCCGGAAAGAGGTGGGGAAAAAAGGGAAAATTCAATTACACGCCCAGATTTTGGCCTGTAACTCTCCTTAAACCACGTTCGTATTAACGTTACGAATAAAAGCACTAAGCTCAAGATTCTAGAGTAACTTTAAGCAAAATACTGTATTTAAAATTTCAGACAAACTAACATATACTGCAAACCTAGCTGCAAAACCCGGCGTTGCCCGGGGAAGATTAAAGAAATCATAAACATTGACCCGGGTAAAACATTCAGGCGAAATGGTTGGTCACTTTCATGGCCATGGAATTACCCATAGGGTCAATGTTAGCTGTATTAGCATTGCACGCGGTTTTGCGTCATCAGGGGCCATTTGAAATGGGCGTCTTCAAAATTCACCGCCCCCTACCCGCTACATGAGGACGTCCTTTTTGAATGGCCCCTATGCACGACCACACGATCACACGAAACACCAAGATGGACGTGTTTTCGAACAACACAGAAATGCTGGAATACATCGATATATCGACTAAAGCTTAGATTCAATTCCGAAGTCGAAAACACAGAGGAACTTCTTGTTGCTAATACATGATTACCAGTTGTTTCTGGAAACATAACATTATGTAAACAATGCAGTTAGCAATTTATTTAAACAATTTACTGTAAGTAAAATATTATGTAAAGCATATTCATGATAACAACTGGCAGCAATTAGCAACAAAAAGTCCCTCTATTTCTTCGCCAGGGTGGACGTAGCTTAATTACACGTACAATTTTTTCACTTTGAACAGTTCCAGTAAAACGAATGGAAATACGCACCCAAAATATTTAACAATATGGATTATTGTGAACACTTCAGCAACAAATATCAATTAAGGCTGTCAATAAGTTCAATTATAATCATAGTTGTTATTTATTGTGGATGATTACCAAGACATGAAGCCGAGATCGATAGGCACACAAAAATTCTATACGAGCAAAATGTCACTACTGACACGAAATAACTGATGACAGTGATTACACAGTAATTCACCTTGAGATTATAGGCATCAGCGCATTTGGCATTTAATCGCATATTTCTCCACCAACAATGATAAGAACAATGCTACAAGAATAGGGACAAGGCGTAAAGAAAAGAGAAAATGAACCTATATTGGCAACTCCTACTGAATGTGCCAATGACCCGCGGCCTATATTAAAAATGCTTCCTACTACAGTACATGTTATTACCCCCCAACAAATGTATCGATGCCCTGTGTTAGAGTTAACACTAACTCATGAATTTCTATATTCCCTCTTCGGTTTCGACGAGTTTGTTACTTAGCGCATACACCTACACGCAAATTGCAACGTTCCATAAACATGAATGAAGGGGCTGCAAAAACGTGCAATTCGTCCACCACTATCTGGGTTAACAAAGCATACACTCCCTCGTTCAGTCCTCAATGAATAAAGAGCAAACAAAAGGCGTCGACTCCTATAGTTCGTAACTCGTGAGCGCCATTTTGATTTATGACCCCAAATGTCTGATATTTGTGACTACGGAACGCGAACCAAAACGAAGCAGCAAGCAGTGATTGCCCACTTTCAAGGGGCAGCTTAAGTTTCATTTTAAAAATGCGTAAAGTTTCTTGTACTATAGGATTTTGTGTCAATGAGCACGCAATCGCAATATTTATAATGTTGGAAACAAATTGCATACCGATAATGTGTTTATCATTATCGAACCTTATCAGAATATCAATTCTGATCGATGTATTTTTGCGCTACACTATAAGAAATAAAGGTGGAATTAAGTATTTTTTAGCACCAAGGGTATTTGCTTGCCTCTTTTGAGGTATTTAAAATTGTTTTGGGATTTACAAACACCTAATGGTATTTCATAAATCCTAAAAAGGTGTTTTGAAAAAAAAATATATACGTCATTATATAACTATGTATGTTTTAATTTAAATGTACGCTCGTAGTTAGACACTAAGGAAACTAAGTGACGTAACTGGAAACAGCAAATTTTTGAAGAAAAAAAATCACATTGTCTTATAGTATTCTGGAACACCTTAGAGATAACATATTCCATAAAACCCTTATCTCAGAGGTTTTCCATAACACCAAAAAAGGTGGAGTATTTGTGACAAGTCAAAACAACTTTTTCAATGGTTTGAAGTACATGTACCTTCATTTCATACAGTGTATAGTAAATAGCAAAATGATAAAAATCTACAAATAACGGAAATTCAATAAATTTTGTAATCGCAATTTCATCATAATATATTATGCACCACGCCCAAATGTGGTGACGTGCACTAACAAAACATTGACACCGAGGCGTGTACGAGGAACGTTCCAAAACGAAATTGACTGATACCGGTTACATTTGTACTCGAAACGTTTCTAATGCGACGTTTAATCAAACGACTCAAATTAAAAATGCATCAAGAAGCTGGAAAATACTTAAAACAAAATTCGATGTAATGCCCCTTCAAGACCTTCAAATGAAGTTTATTTATAGATGTAATCTAAACTTGCGCTAAACGAACTGGTTTGACAATTAATGTTCTAACGTATACAGGCCATTATTCTTATAGTGCAATGTTGCGGCAGATTTGCTGAATCACCCATAAATCTCAAGTTCGTAGACCTATGGCATGGTCGTCAAGCTAGGTTTACGACTGGATCTCCTAGATGGCTCCACATCCGTCTCCGATGCGGATTTTCAAAAATCAATGTTCTCGATGCAAACTACAGAACCGACAGAGCCCTCTGTTGGCAAGGTAAGGCACCTTCCACGAGGTATCGATCGAGACGAGGTATAATCAATACTGTAATGCGGAAATGGACCAGAAGATGGCAGCAAGTGATTCAGCTTTCCCAGCGCATTGCCTTATGGCCGCAGGATGTAATCCAATTTCCATCCCTGGATAGTAAACAATGCGCTATGGCATTTCTATTTAACTTTACGTCATAAAAGTGAAACTCAAATTGGGTTTGAACAACGGCAAACTCAGCAGCATGCATCCTATTGCACGCACAAATATACAAACATCTTTTGTTTGCATTTCAACAAGCACATATTAAATATATATGTGTTAGCTCCGATTAGATAAAATATCCGTGTTTACATATTCAATAAGCAGTATGATTACCCAGACAGAATGAAGTCCGGCGAGACGGTTTGCAATCGCTCAAAGGTTTCCGGGCAAATACATTTCAATTTTGTCCAATTGACCGCTTCCATGTATTTGTTTTATTTAATTGCATGGATATAGACTTTTCCATCAAAATGGTATCTTTAATATGTGAGAATTAGGATGCACAAATTTAATTAGTTTTCTTTAAACTACTGTTTCATATAGAAACAGTATCAATAAAATCAGGAGTTATTCAAATTTGATTTTTTTTACCCCAAAATGTTCCCCCAAAATGTGAGAATTAAGATGCACAAACATAATTAGTTTTCTTTAAATAAAGGGTTGTTACAAAAGAATCACAGGGTTTTTAAAAAGATATATTTTGGAAAGTATTACAGATAAAATAGTAAAATGAGACATGAAGAGAAAGTGAAAACGTCCAAGTTTTTAATCATACCATCACAAATGTGCAATGTGAGATCCTCGTGTCACACGACACACGTCTACACGGTGTCCAGTTCGGCCCATAAAGGCTAAAGTGTGCCCCTATCAATGCTGTTCACAGCAGTTCGCATACTCGAGCACACATTACGCTTTCTGCTGCATAGTCGCCATTTTGGATATGGGGTTCGTGCTGCCACCTGGGCGTTTTGAGACTTTCCCTTCCTTTTCGTGTGTCATTTAATATTATATCTGCAATACTTTATACTGTGTGTATTTTTCAAACCCGATGATTCTTTTGTAATAACCTTGTAGACAAAACGGTTTCAATAAAATCCAGAGTTAGTCAAATTTAATTTTTTTAAAGAAAGTGTACACCAATATGTGAGAATTAATTACGGTGCACAAACTTAGCAGTATATCAATAAAATTCAGAGTTAGTCATATTTCATATTTTCAAAAAAGTTTCCCCATCATCATCATCATCAAGATGGGGGTAACTTTTTGAGAAAAAAATTACTATATTTTATTGATATTTGATGAAACGACAATTTCTTAAATTCGAATAGAATTATTGACGGTTATTATATTGCTTATCATAACCCTTCACTGTATCAGAACTACCACGACAAAAATAATCATCGCTTATAAACTCTGGAAAAAATCCATTAACGATAGTACATGCAGTAGTTGAGCTTAAATTAAAAAAAAAAAAAAAAAAAAACCACACACACACAACATAATATCGTATGTCTCTTATCGTCCAGACTCTAAATCCATTATTTATAGCTTTCAAAACTGAATCTTTCTGAGAACCAGACGTAAAGGATTTTGGGGTTTAACAATAATCTCAAGTAAGATTTACGAGGAACGGCAAAAGATGCGGCTAATAACTTGGTCCTTAGGGTGGTTGTTAGATGAAAATCCGTAGGAGTTCCTCCAATAAGGATAAACCAGCTGACGTTTAAATATTTATGCGTTCATTACTAACCATTGCAACTACGACTTAATCCTGCTTTCGGTGAAAAAAACAACATCGAAAGCCACCATCCTAAAGGGAGTTCGTTAGAGAGTGACCCAATATGAAAAGTAAGAGAAAAACGTATACAGGACACATATTTTACGCACCATTAGTGAATTTATAGATATGAAGTTAGAAGGGCATTTCGGGTCTTTACGGGAGTAATGTTCAGAACCGCATGAAAGGTGGAGCTTTTTACTACGGATAAACAATTTGTTTTCCAAATGCAATTAAGAGCACGAGCCTATGCATTTAACATCCTTAATGCAAAGAACTAGAACAATTTAAATCTTGATAGCTTCTCATTAAGGCCTGTTTCATTAATTAAACTGTCGTTCAATTGGCTAATGATTACAAACTCCTTTTACCTTCGCGTATACGGAACCTTTCGCACGCCTGCGACACGCAAAAACTAAACCCGTATCAGTCATCAAAAAAGTGTCACAGAACACATTATAATACATTATGTAAATATTAGCAATGCACATATATCTTCAATAAATAATTCCCAAGGTTCGCCACTTCGCGCACGCTATACGCGCATAACTGCACGTATCTTCTGTTTGCCCCTAATTTGCCAGGTCTAGTGTATAGTTTTTCTCAATTTGTACTATAACGTATTTTTTATCAGCGCGTTTTATGGTGCATTGGTAATAATACAGTCCCCATTTTTGCTTTAATTTAATTACATAATACTAACACAGTTAAGAATATTTGCTTTTCTAAAATTCCGCCATTTAACTTATTCCACGAGGAAGACTTAAATACTTTCCTTTTTTCCGTTTATATAAAAGTTAACAAATATATAAAAACAATTCAAAATTTAGAATAATCTACAGGGGAGATTATTATATATTATGATATAATACATTAACATATTACGAGATCGTATAGCAGCACTGCGTATACATTATGCTATATAAATGTTATATGATCTTGATATACAGTCGAACTCGGATAAGTGAAAACCGCTTAAATTAAAAACCCGGAATTCATACGATTTAAAAGTTGCTGTTTTCATTGTATGACATTTTCTAGTTACAAAAAATACTTGTTTAGGAGACCAAAATATTAATCTAGCCCTTACTTGATTGCTCTGGCCATAAACTAAGCTAAAACAAGGGTTTCTATGAAAAATCCGCATAACTGAATAACCGGATACCTGCAACAGATTTCCTTGCCCGGGCAGTGTTTCACTTATCTGAGTTCGACTGTACATGTATTATGATATACAGGGTGAACCATAATTGCTTTGTAGGCTAGGCTGTGTATTTTTTAAATTACATTCAGACAAATTCAAAGACACATGGAATGTGCTGTAAAGGTTATGGGGCACCTGCAGTATAATCACTGTACGAAATAAGTTAGCTGGGAAGCTTTTTTTTTTAAGGAATAGCACAAACAAATTCCTTTCCTGGTAGCTAGTTTGTTTATGGTTCGATTTTAAATCTGTTTGTTGTCTTGTACATGTACTTACAAAAGGGCACAAATCATTTCTCTAATGGAAACAGTCACTTTAAAGTGAATAATAATGAGGTTAATTAAAATAAGCTATACATTAGCAGGTGCCCCACAACTTGTTTGGATCTGCAAAGGTATTACACGGGTGAATCATATTAAGATATACTGGATACAGCATATTGTTGTAGATCTCAAGTCACGTGCATCACACTACAAAGATCTGTTAATTCTTTTTAAACAGCTAGAGCTCTGATCAAATACAAATGTTTACAACATAATTTACTGCAATTAAGCGACTAATTCCCGCTAATAAGCCAATATGACAAATTTAAAGCTGATATTTTACAATTGCCAACCGTTTAATTTGAATTGTGAATCACGCTGGAGCCACAGTCTTATTCATGATGGACTTACATTAACTCCCTGGTGTTGACTGTAACTCTGTAAGGTAAAGAGTAACCGTTCTGAAACGGAGGCAGTGATGGTATGTCGTGAGATAAAGGACAACGAAAACCAATCCAATACGCAAAACAAAACCATTCGCAACATATACAAAGTGGGTTTTCCCTATGACACAGGCAAAGGAGCCACCCTGCGTATTTCCGAATACTTCGAGCTCCATGTGGCCCGACGGCGAGCTGTAGACTCAATGCAAGAGCGGAAGTGCGGAAAACCAGACGGGGAGAAGGGAGCAATAACTTGTTTCTGGAAGCAGCAAATGCAGTGGGGATTATTCCGATTTCCTCCCAAAGAGATTGGGAATTGTGTCTCCCCCTCGAGCACTATCCCCCCGCGCGACTGGCGCCCAAATCTCTTCGTTGTAGATAAAGATAAGCGCCACAACAACAAGGAACCGTTGCCAAGTTCCAGATCGACGCCATGCACCCGCGCCAGCAATAACGATCGGGATTTTTTTGTCGTTTGTCGCGGGAGAGTCCATGCCGTTTTTGATGAACAATGTCCTGGATCAAATCACTGCTCGTTGCGACGACGAAAGCTCATCGTGAAGTTTTGCCGAGTGCAACGGTTGCATGATAACAGCGTTCCATGTTCCACCTGATGCAAAATGCGCCTTTGCAATGCTATGGAAAGAAGCTTTCGACCAACTGTCCGTGGAAGGTGAGACAATTCAAGTCAAGGAAATTGTACCCTATTATACACCCGACAAAAAGTTCGGAAATCTAATCACATTATGTACTGTATATTCTTGGGCATGTTTTCCAACAAAATAAGAAACATCGAGTTGATCAGTTGTGCACAAATTCCCCTTTTTAAACATGATTGTTTTTTTAAGAACTTTTGCTGCATAATGCCTTTCTTTGAAGAGATTTCATGCAAATCACGGTTTTCTTAGGAAGGATATTAAGGATTTCCTACAAATCAAGGTTTTCTTTGGAAAGATTTTCTAAAAATCAAGGTTTTCTTTGAAAAACTTTCTACGTGTATATAAAACGGAGACGTTGTCGCTGGGTTTCAACGTCATATACATGATAGGTCAAAAAGCAAGTTAATTAATAAAACATCAATATATGTAATTGAAATAAATTAATTCGAATCTATAGAGTCATCGAGCTCTTCGTATTTTTTATTACAGAATTGAATCAACAGCGTTATTAAAATATAAGATTGTTTTTGAAGTGGACTAAATGCAAATATCTATCCGCACGAAACGTTTAAAGAATACGTGTACAATACAGTTCATAATAATGCAGATAGCAGATTTCCGCAGTAATTAAAAAAAATCTTCAAACTGCAACAATCCCAAGTGGAATCTCATATATTCACATACATGTATATTTACATTTCATCTCATATAATTGCCCAATGCACGTATGATAGCTGCCACAGTAACGTGGATTCGATAACATCAATATGAAAAATGTATGAAATGTTTAAGTTAAAGTCAATTATTCTAACTCGCATTTTTTGGGGGGATTTCAATTGCAGATTATATAACTTATGAAATAGCTTCTTTACAAGCAGATTATCTCTTTTGTGCATTTCGCCTGTTTTGCCGTTATATTTGCTTCGCTAAGATGCTCGGTTATTGTTGCCTCCTGGTGAATGAGTTTGTCATTCATTGAAAATTGTATAATCCTCTTGACGCATACAAAGTGTATACATGTACTTTGCCTATCGGTGAATGGAGCACCATGCAGCACCAGTCGCCGCCAAATTCATATCACTACAGTTATTAATGAAGGAAGCATTTATATGTACATGTATGTAGTGAGCTTAAAGTTTTACTACATTTAGCCGATATAACAAATATTCCAAAAGCCTACAGTATATGTTTGGACGTGAAGATTTTGGCCAGATTTGCATACACGTTTCAATAAAACTTCCATGATGGATTGGAATTTCAAACAGTCAATTCATCATTTCTAAACCTTAATTGAAATTCTCCTTAATCTGGAGTACAGACGCACCAATTTTTGTTAGCACGTTCTGACTCCATGAATATGCATAACCAAATCTCGCTTCACTTCACGCACTTCCCCGAAATGCTCATAAATATGCACAAATGATACGACAAAGTAAGTGTCTAAAGCCATTACGCTGCAGATGAGCTCTCTCATTAGCATTATTTCAGGATAAATTTCGCCGTAACAATGCCATGATTTTACGTGATATTAGTGAGCATAATAAATTAGCTGAGCTCTGGGGCAAACAAACACACCGATGATCTAATTGGATTATGGCACGTACGATAACCACACCGACTCAATTGCTGTCACACGTGTCAGAGTCATGGTCAGAAGCGTGCATGACCAACAATCATTGCGGCCACTGCTTCACCGCTTTTGTTCTTGGCACAATGCAACCAAAGGCCACTTGTAGATTGAACAAATGAACAATGTCATGATCTCATCTCAAAATCTGACTAAGACTTTTGCAGGTCTCGTCATAATACAATTATTGACGCCCACAAGGGTTGCTTCCAACATCTCGAGTGAATATGTGCAAGATCGATATTGTTTTAATATTTAATGTGGAGGTGCCAAAAAGCTCCTTTAGAACTAACCTGCATTATAAAAGAATTATAGCCAGCTTCCAAACTAATTTTTACGCTGCATTTTAAGGGATATTTCGGCTTAAACAGGAATAATTTTTATTTTTCGTAGACTTCTCTAATAAGTAGTCCTTTTAGCGAGGTTTGAACCTATTTTGATGCCAAATACTAAGGTAACCTACCAGTTCACAGTAAGGGTACTTGTTAGATAACTATAGAAATACGATACCTGTTAGAAACTATCGCAATCTAGTGGTAATCCTGTTGTATGAGTTAGATGATCAAAATAATTGGTTCAGATCCCTTGAATGGTTAAATCAATCTGACATTGCACCATGGTCCATCCTAATTAGCATTGTAGCATTCCCGATGCACTTCAGAAAGCAATATGCAAGCTAGTGAATCTTACATACTGTACAAGTAAGCTATAACAGACAACCATTACACAGCTGCTCTCACTTTATGCTATATTTTATCTGTTCTAGACAATTCCCATAACTATGATCCCTTATGCACAAACACACGTACAGTTCGTAACTGTCGGTAAAAATTCTAGAAATCGCCAGACAGGTTTTTGTTGTACACTAAGCGAAAATGTGCGAGGACTATAGTGAAATGGTCCAATGGATTTCAATTAAATTTCGAAATTGTGAGCAGACAAACGGATACAGTACAGTAGGTAAGGTTTAACAGACACGATATGTGTCTTGATATGCACCTTGTTTCATTTAGGAACTGGCAGCCTCTGTTTATGCTTATATGTATCTTACCACGACCGAGATGAAGTCCATCAATTCTCTACCATCTATATCTTATTTGGTAGACAATATACCATTAGCCAAAGCTTCGAATAGCATATCCAAGCTTTTCTCCCTAAAGTACTGACATTTGGCTTAATGTGCAGCATGAGCCGTAGGTGTCCATTATCGCTAACACCCCGATCATTGTTCATCCGACGGACTGTAAAATTCCACGTATCACTCTTAGTATCTGATAACGTCATTACAGTATTATTAAATGTTGTATTCGCTGGAGAGAGAGAGAGAGAGAGAGAGAGAGATCCCAATAAGTCAAGCGCGACATATTGGACTCGTTTAGCAGCTGGTGTCAGGTATTTAATTCCATAATTTGAAATTGGCTTTGAAACGGCTTCAACTTTCCATCAAATTTAATTTGAGGAAATTGAGCCGAGTATACGGCAATCTCAATCTCAACTGCTACAGCTCCATCCGATTTCATCGTGCAACGAGGCCGCGCATGCGCGCTCAAACGCACGCCTAGGCGGATGCTTCATTGCTTATTTATAAGACACAATCAAAGAATTGGCGCCATTACGCTGCAAAACAAGGGAAATAAATGTTCCTTGTTTTCAACGACTTAGAAGCGAGGAAGTCATTGCGCTCCAACGTCTTTAAAGCTTTTATCGCTCGTGAAGATAGAAATGTGGCGATTCCAACTCATATTTGCGAGAACAAATTGAATGTTTAATTTTTTTCGACCGAAATGGATGTCTCATCCATGTTATTCAGCTTGCCCTTCGCTCGTTTTATCCTTAAAAATGGGTCATTTTATGGAGATAAATGTGAGAAACGAAAGCCTGTACGAAGTACTTAGGAAGGTATTGCATAGCAGGCTTTTCTTCGTAATTTTTATTGCTCCGTTCTTTAGTCAAAACGAGAAAAAAAAAGTATTTTGTATTACAAAGTTTCACAATTCGAAATGGATTTCATCTGTTCCTTTAATTACAAAGCTATAGGTATACATACCAAAGAAACTTTAAATCGTTTCCAAAACTGAAAATTCAGTTGACGCAACTGGAATCGGCACTCGTATTTCAGTCTTGAAAAGCAAGTTTTGGTTTAAGTTCCGTTGGCATGCACCCACCACTCATTACATTTTATTTAAATTTGCAATTAGAATAAAAGGTAAGGATCAGATTTATTTTTTATTTTTCAGTATTGCGTTTCACGAATGCAGTGCGACAAATGAAACAAGCTGAAACACTGTTTCAAGTCCCTATTTCAGCTTCCCCCCCCCGTATCAACTCTTCCAAGTCCCTATTTCAGCCCCCCCCCCCGCCGGTATCATCTCTTTCAAGTCCCTATTTCAGGCCCCCCTCCCCCGGTACCATCTCTTCTAAGTCCCTATTTCAGCCCCTTCCCCTCATCCCGGTATCAAC
>JAQGAO010004864.1:0-14418 GCA_034697705.1 Ommatoiulus sabulosus
CAAATATTTTACATGTAAAACCATGTTTGCTACATGCTTAATACTTATGCTACATGTAAAATACATGTTTACAGTATGTATATATATATATATATTTGTGTTTTACATACCATATTACATGTATATATAAAATATGACATGTATTTTGATATTTTAATACATATTATCTATAAGTAATATATAACATGCATATATTGCAAATACAGTATTTATTATCGTAGAGCAAGAAATTCTTATAATGCGCATGCGCCGCAAGACGGAACTTTTAACTAAATAAGGGTTCCTCCAGAAATTTCAATTTCCTTGACTTTTCCCGGTTTTAAAAAAAACCCTGACCAATGACAATGTCAAAAATTGACATATTTTGCAAAATCGATACAGGAAAATATTTTGCAACATTTTCTAATGACAATTTTGAATATTAAAATTAAAAAAGTTATAAAAATGTGCATGAAATTTTTCTGCAAATTTGACAATTTTGTATTCGGAAAATGTAGAAAGTTTGGCAAATTTGTACTCGAAAGACGGGGAAAATATTGCAAATTTGTACTCGAAAAACGTGGACAATTTTGCAAATTTGTATTCGGAAAATGGGCCCTGAGCTAACCATGATGACAGATTTCGATCGCTACAACATGACTATGGGTACGTTCACAACGAGCTTTAAAGCCACCTTTTTATGGTGGCTTTAAAAGAGTGTCGCTTAGTGGTAAGCGTCTACAATACCACTAAGCGACACTCCCTATAGTTTGAATTTCCCTGACTTTTTTAAAATAAACCATTTTTCCCTGAATTTTCTAGACAGGAACTAAAATACTATATTACTGGTATTTTATTCTTTTATTAAAAGTTTATTTTAATCGAATTCTTTTTGTAAAGAGAGAAAACGATACATCGTACAAAATCACTATATTGCTATGCGGTTCTCATGTAATAAGCCTTGAACCATATCAAGTGGCTAGCGCCACCTAACGTGAATTGTTTTACATTACGAAGCCTCGGCTGCACAGGCCTGTTCGTATAGGTGGCTATGGCCGTACCTTGCTCGTTGAAAATACGGCTTCACTTTCCTATCACGGCATGCGCACCGACATTAGCACAAAGGCCTGGTATTACGCTATTTGCCAAGCCCAATGAGGGTATCATCGTTTGGAAAAGCGTTGATTTTTCGTCATTTCTGCAATTTTATAGAATAATATAATCACATGGACACGATCGGAGAACGTTGGTGATATTTTGGGGAGAAGGTAAGGTCGTTTTAATATTCGAAAGTGGAACTAAGCGAACTCTTGTTCGGTAGTTGTATAGGCCTTAGGCCTCGCGGTTCTTGATGAGATTTCGGTTGGATTTTTCGACAGAATGAAATATTGGTTATTTCGAGGACAAATGTTCGCTTACGGAACACGGTAGTTTCATCTTAAGTGTTCCATACCGTTAAAACTCGATAAAAATGGGCATTAACTGACCATTACTATTCAGTCTGGAACAGTATTTATGAAGCGCTTCAGCTATGCTGATAAATAAAATTTATTGCCTGGGTCGTCCATAAATGGCATTACAGGCCATATTTTAAGAGGCCTGTCATTGTCTACAATTCATCTCCAAATGTGGTTACCCTCATATTTGATATAGCACGCACATTATTCGTCCATTAATTACATGTACTTTAAATTGCGTCGATTTCCAAATCAAAAATGAACTTTCTTCTCCAGACATACGTTATGAATGATACTTCCATAATGGATTCAAACGAGTGAATGACATTGCTTGTTATCAGCAAGCTACACTCTTGAACTTTAACCTGGAAATTAATTCCTGATCTTCCTAGCTTGATATAAAAACACTGAGATCAAATTGGGTTAAAATAGGCCAAGGAGTTGGACATACGGTAGTGCATTGGATTAGTTCCAAAAGTCAGGGAATTTGTAATCAGGAGCATTACGACTTTTACTAGCTCAAAGTACCTCCTGACGAACGTTGAACTTTGCCTCAGTTTTGGTCGATTTGGACCAGCTGTGGTACAGAAATGAGACGCATCTTGGTCACAAACTTCCACATGACACTGTATATGCTGACTGTAAGATATGAATTGTGGGGGAGAAAATGGTACATGGGTAAGGCAGCCAAGAAGTTTTTGGATAGTCTGAAAGATTTATTTCTTTAAATTATTCTTAGTTGAATGTAGTTTAGTTTCTGAAAGAATCTTGACATTTCATTAAGGCATTATTTTACTTCCAGTTATTAAGGTTAAAAGTAAAGCCTCGTCTTGTCAAATCCAAGTTCATCCAGAGAAGCTACGCCCCACCTGGTACTTAAAATCGAATCTTGCTAAATTTCCATTAATTGCTGGGTACTAATTAATACTCTTTGAAGCAGCCCGGCCACAGTGCCTTAGATCCAGCACGCGTCTAGGCTGTAAACGCTTTTATTCCTAGTCTTAGCACCCTCAGCTGCATGCGACCATGAGGGCGCCGCACCCCAACTACCACCAATTCGACCCCAATTTCCCACCACCGGGAATGCATCCACCAGGCATGGGCCCACCTGGTATAGGGCCACCCGGCATGCCACCGCCTCCAGGGCTGGGACCGCCACCTGTCATAGTAAGTATCTTGCTTTTTTTACCTGTTTTGGCTTTAGGTAGTCCTTGCATATAAACACTGTTGTTTTTACAGAGACCCATGATGCCCCCACTGAATGTGCCTCCACCAGGCTTTGCCAACAATGGCGCTGGTGCCGAGGGTGGCCAGCCAGCACTCTCACCCATGGATCTGATGGGTGAGATTTGGGTCGAGACCAAGACGGGCGAAGGGAAGGTAAGCTATGTTACATTTATGACAAAATTTACGTCAGAAGGCAATTTATCTTCAAGTTAGCTGCATTTTAATCCAATGCATATTTTCCACAATAAAAAAATACATAAAAAAGTAACCAATTTTGTCAGATTGCTGTTTGAAAAATTATTTTTTAATGAAGATATTAAAATCGTAGTTATAGAGTTAAAAAACGTTTAGGATTAAAAAAGGTTTTCACCAAGACAGCCAGCCATTTAATTCAATCTAAAGTAGAACAGAACATGTGATTGAAATAAAATGTTAAATTAGTTGTTTGAATTGGAATTGTTGGCCTAGAAAGGGTTGAGAATGGAAGGATAATTTTATAATGGCATCTAACAGAAAATTCCCTCAGCCAGAATTTTTTGCCAGTCACTAGTTTCAGCCTGTTTTTTCACTTATAATCCTCTTAGAGCTATTACTACAATGCCCGCACGCGAGAGGCGGCATGGACAAAGCCGGAGAATGTGAAAATCATCACCCAAGACCAGGTTGAGGCTATGGCAGCCGCGGCGGGTATCTCGCCAGCCACTACTGCAGCGGCCACAACCACCACCACAAGTACGCCAGCAGCAGGGACCCAAGGTAGAGCAGATTGGCTAAGTGTTTTGAAAAACTACATACTGGTTTATTTTAATGTAACACTCAAACATCATGTTTTTTTCTCTACAGCCCAATCTGGCAGTAAGCCCTCCAGCGGTAGTGGTGGGGAGGAAACAGCGGCCGAAAGTGAGGAACAACCAGCTGCTGAAGAAGCACAGCCTGCTCCAGCACAGCCTGCACCTGCTGTTGCAGCACAGCCGCATGCCATGATGCAGCCTCAGATGATGCACCCACCCTATGGGATGCCTTATGGTATGCCACCCCCAGGGATGATGGGTGGCATGCCACCACCAGGTAATGTGGGTCGCTATGATGAAGATGTGGTAGAATACTGTCATTACCCATTCTTAAACACCTATTCTTTGCTTTAGGTATGATGCATCCACATGGCGGTTATGGAGGCTATGGAATGCCTCCTCCGGGCTATGGGATGCCTGGACAATATCAAACTTTACCCCCACCAGGGGTGGATCCTGACCCAATGATGATGCAGGTGCGTTAGTTTGTGACCACCGAAAATCTTCCCAGATTGGGCTTATATCTGGCCTGATTTCTCACAGCGTGTAACATTATTCTCATTTACAGTTCCAGGGCGTTCCTTGCGAGTGGTCTGAGCACAAAAACACAGATGGAAGGAGTTACTTCTATAACAGCCGCACAGCGGAGTCCACTTGGGAGAAGCCGCAAGCTTTGAAGGATTTTGAAGGTCAGGACCCAAATTTTCTCCGACCCTAAAACAAAGTCCGATTTAATGTCATGCAATCCATATTAACGCACTTTCACATTTTCAGCCATGCAGAGTGGCGCGCTGCAGCAAGCATCGCAGGACACGGTGCCGCCTGGGACGCAGGGCGATGATGGCAACAGTGGTGGAATGACCAATGGGGAGATGGAAATGATGGCAGAGGCCGAGAGCAAACTGAACGAGGAGAATGCAAAGGTAGGACTAATTGTACGTGATGATGGGAAATTTTTGCTTGAACAAAAAAATGTAGATTGTTCCTTTAAACTGTGGTTTTAAAAATTTCACGTAACATCCAACACTTGCCTGCAAATACACATGTACTTCCCACACATTCCAAATTCACATCTCCACAAACATCTGGCAGGAAAGGTTTCAAGCAGAAACTTTTCATCAGATTTCCATACTATATAATGATTAAGAGGAATATTTGTAAAACCTGTAATGCATTGAGCATTTCACCAAGGACATAAATAAATTATGTGAAAATTGGGAAATGTCATCTCCGGAGACCCAGTCAGCTGAACCACCTGGACGGAAATTAATTCTCGAGATTTATTTTTGACTCCATCTAGTGGGACTCTAACGGAACCAGCTTTGGTTTCACTCAGGCGGAAGACAATAAGAAAGGCGAGGACATGAAGGAGGACAAGTTACACGCAGAAGACAAAAAGAGTCATCATCAGCAACAGCAGACACCGACTCAGCCTCAGCCGCAACCCCAGGTTCAACAGCCGCAGGATAAATCCAGGCCAGTTTCAAGCACCGCCGTGCCTGGCACGCCATGGTAAGTGCTACCCGAGTGATAAAATGCCACTTGCGAAACATGCGCCAGATGTCGAATGTCTCTTTTTCCAGGTGCGTGGTCTGGACTGGAGACCACCGCGTCTTCTTCTACAACCCGAGCACCCGCACCTCTGTCTGGGAACGGCCGGAGGATCTGAAGGGGCGTGCGGATGTCGACAAGATGGTGCAGTCGCCGCCTGATATCAGCGAAAGACAAGGTATGCATAGAAGTTTTGATATGCCACCTTTGAGTTTGGCCAGTTTCTGACCTTTACTCCTTTGCGAACTTCCAGCAGCTGTTAAGAAGAAGGCAGAAGAGGAGGAGCACGAAGACGAGCCATCACCCAAGAAGAAAAAGTAAATGATTTATAGTGTTCTGCGTGGATTCCACAGTTTGTTTTATTTTCGTTTATTGTGTATTCCAATCACATTTGTCATTAAGAATTTGTAATCCTAGAGAGGAGGATCCCAGCGAGTCCCCAGTGAAGGAGAAGGACGATTCAACGGATGAGGAACGAAAGAGGGAACCCAAGCTGATCGATGCAGGGAAGGAGGCGGCGATTGAGGCCGAGGTCCGCGCAGCGCGAGAGAGGGCAACAGTGCCGCTGGAAATCCGGATGAAGCAGTTTCGGGACATGCTGGCTGAGAAGGAGGTAAGTCATGAAGCTGCGCTAATACTTGGGGCTACGATGGGTGCTGTGTTGGAGAAACTGATGCCATGAATATTTTTAGGTGTCAGCCTTTAGCACCTGGGAGAAAGAGCTTCACAAAATCGTCTTTGATCCACGCTACCTTCTCCTCACTTCCAAGGAGCGCAAACAGGTGTTTGAGAAGTACGTGAAGGAGAGGGCGGAAGAGGAGCGCCGTGAGAAGCGCAACAAGATGAAGGAACGCAAAGAGGAGTTCAGGCGGATGATGGAAGATGCAAATCTTCACGGAAAGTGAGTTGCGATTGTGGCAAATGGCTGTTACAAATTCCATCGGGTTCAAAAAGGATAATTGCGGGAGTACCTTTAAAAGCAGTGTCAGCAACTGACCTTACTTTTGCCTTTCTTTACAGGTCCACTTTCAGTGAGCTTGCTCTTAAGTTCAACAAGGATGACCGCTTTAAGGGAATCGAGAAGATGCGCGAGCGGGAGAGCCTATTCAACGAGTACATTTTAGAGTTACGCAAAAGAGAAAAGGAGGAAAGGTTCAGTCAACGTGAAAAGGTCAGTGCTAATCTTGGTCGTTTCAGCCATAATAAATTAACAGCAAAGACATTTGAAGCTGACAATAGAGTGAGAAAGCTCAACTTTCCCAAGAAAATTAAAACTAGCTCAAATTGGTTCGTTTTTATCAGGAAAGTTTTCGTCTTTGCCTCCCTATATTTCAAAAATCGGACTTGTAGTAGTTCGTGCAGACACTTTGGATGCACTGTTTTTTTTGGCCATGTATAACTGCATTTGCTTTCAGCTCAGGTTTTGGTATGTTTTCAGTTTAGCATACCTCTTGAATACTGTCATACTGTTGTTAGTAGTGTGACAAAATATGGGCATATCTAGCAAACGTCTTGATAGAACTGGGCAGACCAATCGATACATAGTTTTGATTCAACTTAAGTATAAATTTGACTGGTTGCTCATCGAGTGTATTGAAATGACGTGAGAAATGTTCATGATAAAAATGGTTCACTTCCCCTTTAAATGATACTGCGAATCTGCAAGCTATGACAGGGTACCCATTTTTTAACCATTGGCATGTAAGAACCCCGCCAAAATTCGACGCTTGCAAGGCTGTCATTGGCTCTAAATGGACCAGGTTTTGGCTGGTGCACAAGGGTGAACTTTAATCAAATGCAACTTCGCAGACAAATCTGACAAGAAACAGGTGGAAAGCATGCACCATTGTGCCGTGACCAACCTTGTCCATTTCAGAGTAAAACCATTGGCTCATGGCAAAGTACTGTTGAGCTTTTGCAATGTTTTCTGTTCCAGTCCAGGAAAATCTTCCGAATTCTTGCAAACGAGGCTTAAATGCTTTCAATGTTTCGTTTTGAGAAGGAATGCGCCACTGTTAATATCTGTGCTAAATACCAGACTTAAAAGCGGTTAAGTTGTCTGCTTTGTGAGAGCCATTTAAATCTTTCTAGGGGTTTAGAAAATGCATCTTCTCTCGTTTGCACTTTCTCGGGAGATTTTTTTTTTTACTAGAACAGGGTCTAATCAATCTCTATTCTTTTGCAGCTAAGCAGGCCCAATCTGGGCACCACTAATTATTGTATTATGTCAGCTAATTTTTAATTGAGAATTTTCTTTGTTAATCGTGTAAGGAGATGCAGTTTGTCCTTGTAAGGTCTGGCTTATGAATGGGTGGGTATGTGGCATTTTCACAAATAATTAGTGCAATTTTTGGCAAACAAATATATGCGAGTGGAAAAATAAAATGTGACATGGATGAAGGAAGGATAAAATTGCGTTTACTGCAAAGACTGAGGCTCTCACGGACAGGCTGCATCTCCCCCTTGAAATTCATCTCACTTGTTATTGACTTGTTGATTTCCCGGCGCCGTCTACGTGCACGCACTGGTCAAGGATGTGATTCGAGGGCTTCAGCAACCAGATTCTGGACCTGCCAGATGCTGTGGTCAATGGGTAACCACTTAGCTACCATCATTGATTTATGTCGGCATCCTTCATGAGGTTTTTTGCATCGAATGCACTGCTAATGTACGTTCTCAAAAATATGGGTTCTTAAGAGCAAATCGTCACTTTCACAGGTTAAAGTTCATAGTTCTTGAATCTGTTGGGAGTTGTAATCTGCAGACTTAACCGGTGCGGGCACAGTGTAAGGCACTCGATCTGTTTCCATTCACTGCTTGATCAATCTTCCTAACCTAGCCTTTTTTCAGGCTGGCATTTGAGAAGCCAGCGAAGCGTCGCCATGTTTCTTTTTCGGAGCCCGAAAGTGGGGGTGGCTCAGGGGTGCTGTTAAGAGGGTGATTGTGAGAGAGCCGCCGGTACCAAATTTCCTCTTGCCACTATTTTTGCACTATTTTTTTTTTTGGTTTTAACAAGAACGACAAAACGAGCGTTTTTTGAACTGCTTTCAGGTGATGCAAAATATTTCTATCGCTTTTCAGCTTTTGAGAGAATGTTCCGTCGCCGTAAACATGTTTTTCTTACAGCGAGAGTAAGTCCACACTGGCCCACCTCATACGTAATTTTGGTTTTAAGCTAATTATTGTCTCCATTGCCATTCTAACGACATGGTTCTTGACGTTTTCAGCCGGCGAATCCTCGTCCAATTCGCCACTTTGCTTTAGTGTCTAATCTGGTATGCTTGACTTGATCTTAACTACAACTTCCCAGTTTTCAGCAAGTGTTTAATGGCATTGAAGCTTTTCATTTCAGCGGTTTTGAATCCGCCAAGTCCCAAAAGTGCTTAATCTTCTTTACTGTTTCTCGTGTGTGTGTAGCTAAAGAAGGATTTCTTGGAACTGCTTAAGGAGCAGACAGAGCTGAGCAAGCATTCGCGCTGGAGCGAGACGAAGAAGAAGATAGATGCCGATCCGCGTTACAAGGCGGTAGACAGCAGCTCGCAGCGCGAAGACTGGTTCCGGGACTACGTTGCCAGAATAGTTGATGTACGCATATTTATTTCTAACCCTTTTCTTCAATTTGGATTCATAAGCAGGTGCTTCAAATGAGTTATTTTCTTGTAGCCTCATGAGCAAGAAGCTCTGAAGGAGAAGGAAAAGCAGGAGAGAATTGAAGCGAGTCTCCGGGAAAGGGAGCGTGAGGTGCAGCGTACCCTGTCCACACACCTGAGGGAGCGAGACAAGGAGCGCGAGCAGCACAAGCACGACGAGGCTGTGCAACACTTCAACGCCCTGTTGGCTGATTTGGTGAGCTTTATATTTCGAATGATTAGTTTTTCAGTGTGAGGCTTTTTTGCAATTTTACAATTTTCTAACCACGAGCTTGTCTTTTTCAGGTAAGACAGGCCGATTCAGGGTGGCGCGAGGCGAAGCGGATGCTGCGCAAGGACCATCGTTGGGAGTTGGCAGAGTCGCTGAGCCGGGACGAGAAGGAGAAGCTATTCACCGATCACGTGGACCAGCTGAGCAAGAGGAAACGAGAGAAGTTCCGCGAGCTTCTCGATGAAGTGGAAAGCGTGACCTTGACAGCGTCCTGGAAGGAAGTCAAGAAGCTGATCAAAGAGGACTCGCGCTATACCAAGTTCTCCTCCAACGAAAAGGTGAGTCGTTGCTTTTGCTCATGTTCCAGAGTTGGTACGCAAGGAGACTAACAATGCTACTTTTCCAGAAATGCGAAAGGGAGTTTAAGGACTACATCCGGGACAAGTTGGTAGCGGCCAAAGCAGATTTTAGGGAGCTGCTGAAGGAGACAAAGTTCATCACGTACAAGTGAGCGCTAGAGTTTGTGTTTGAAGTTAAGAATATCATTTGTGATTCTTCTAATTACTCATTCTTAAAATAATCCTTTTTAGGTCGAAAAAGCTCTTTGAAGAGTCGGAGCAGCATCTGCCAGATATTGAAAAGATTTTAGAGGTTTGTACCCTGGCTCTCCTTCAATGGCCTGGTCTTGAACTTCTCGATTCAAACTTTGGCTCGTTTCAGAATGATCGGCGCTACTTGGTGTTGGACTGCATCCCAGACGAGCGACGGAAGCTCATCCTGACGTACATCGAGGACCTGGATAAACGTGGTCCGCCGCCCCCACCCACGGCTTCTGAGCCATCTCGCCGCAGCATCAAGTGAGAGCCTCAACCCACGGGGGTAAAGAGCTAATGTGTTGTATTTTCTAGGTCGGAGCTGCAATCATCGCTTTTAACTGCACCAATTCTTTGCATTCGTTTGGGACCAATTTAGTTTTGGGCAGCAGCGCCCTGATCGCTTTCCAAAGGTAAACGTTAGCCCAGACTGACGTCCTTAACCAGTTCGTTTTTTCTAGGTGCATTTTGGTCATTTTTCGTGCCATTCATTTTCTGCTTGTTTGGTTCAAAATTGAATTCCCCCTATGTAACAAGCTGCCACTAACTTGTACGTACGATTGTGGTGCTCTCTACAGCCACAGCATGTGGCCTGGCCATGTGCTAGTTAGCGTTTTTGCTTGCATTTTAACTTAGGTAAGAGGAGGGGCGTGTTGAACTTGTGAAATTTTTGCATATTGGCTGCCTCGCCCGGCTGGAAATTGCAAGGAAATAAACGTACGTGTTTTAACCTATCATCTTGGTTGTGTAGTGAAGCTTTCTGAACTCGTTTGGTCTGGTTACATCGTAAATCCATTTCAGATATAAAACCCTACTCCCAAGTATTAAACTTGTTAGAAAAGGCTTTTGATCCACATAACTGTTGTTTTATTGCACCCACAAGCTCCATTGGGACAAAAATATGACCAGTACACCATCAATCAAACTACTATATGATTAACTTTGGAAATTACAAAACCAAGAGTAACTTTTAAAAAACCTTTGAAAGAATTGCACGATACAATCGGGCTCCTTAATGAGCAATGATTTTTTTCCAGATGCTGTTGGGTTACAAATACAATAAAAATAATTTTGGCAAACTTGATAGATTTATGCTGTGCTTTTATCCTGCATTCCCTGCCCATGCAAGCTTATCATAACTGGTCTTGCACATTAGTAAATACAAGATTTGAGTAGTTTATCCACTATTTTTTATGGAGCGATGTTTCTTGGCGATCAAGCTTTCAATGAGAAATTTTTTCAGACTGCAGTTTGGTCACATGATTAAACTATCAATATACAGTATCCGTGTGTTTAACAGGGTTGACAAGATATGTTATTCCCTTACAAGGGATGCCCAACTATGCAATGACTCATTAGTAAAACTTAACTTGGAAACCATAGATTTTATAAAGTCGTTTATTTTAAATAAAAGAACTGTAGTAACGTTTTGGTCGTACCTTCTACACAACGAGCTTGACCCGATCCTTGTGTAGCTTAAACAATGGGTTCTTTTGAATCCTCTTCAGGAGTTTGGCCTCCAGTTCCTCCTTGGTCGTTGGCTTACTGTAACACCTGGACATGTACTCTGCTACCACCTGAAATAAAATTTGTAATTAGCCTCAGTTTGAGAAGCTGTAATCAAATCGGAAAAGTGTTCTTCCTTGGATGAATGATTGAGAAAAAAATCCTGGTTTGGAAAATACATCTGATAATGCAACAATATGGTTGTTTCTGACAATGATTTGGCTTGGATCGAGAGACTCAAATTAACATTGAAATAATAGAGCATGTTCACGAAGTTTCCAAAGAATTTGCATATAACACCCATAAAAATTGTATGGACACTGTGGACATAACGTACTTATTTTGGTAACTTTTAGAACTGGAAGAAAATCGGAATAAAACAATTATCAGTCGAATTATTATTCATGGTCATGTTAAAAATATATGAATCACACTTGTTGCTAACATAAAATTCAGAACTACGTTTTTTTTTTTGAGCCAGTTAGGTTTAGAAATTAAACATATCGAAATTTTTTTCATGGTGACAATAAACTTGTATTAATGAACGATACCGCCAGATGTTTTGAAGAACTAAAAATTCTCAAGATTATTTAAAAATAATGGATTTAATTTTAAACAAAATCTCTTAAAACCTGAAACCTGTCATCAAGCAGTTCTTGCATTGATATTCGTTTGCTAAGTGAAAATTATCGTTAATATTTTCCATTTTAGTTCCATCACCTTTTTCTTCAGCTTTTTCACCGAAAGCTCATGCTCATCGGCAGCTTCCAGCAGTGATTTTACAATTTCGGTCCATTTAAACTTCTCTGCCTTTTCTGTCGCATCGCCAGACTCATCTGAAACATAGCGCATAACGTGTTATTTGATTACTTTTGCTACATTCTACAATAACACAGTATACAATAACCTCTAAAAACGATTAAGGGAGTGGTAATGGGAAATTGCCTCTACTTGGAATGCTCAATATACAATAAATAGAATTTATTTCGTGAGCATTTTAGGTCATGAGAATAAAAAAAAAAGTTTACAAAAGATTTTGTTTTCAAACCTTCTCCGTTCCTCTTCTGGGCCAGTTCGTCACCATCACGCTCCTCCTGCGTTTCTACATTCCCATGCTTGTTCTTTTTCTTCTTTTTAGAACTTTTGGCATTGTCTTCTGATTGGTGAACTTCATGGATAGTATGGCCATTGACAGATTCGTCGGCTTCCTCCCCATTTGCCTTATGTTTGCGTTTCCTTTTTCGGCTTGGTTCCTCGCTCTCTTGTGATTGGGCTTCGGTGGTAGAATGGCCATTGACACAATCGCCGGCTTCCTCCCCATTTGCCTTACGTTTACGTTTCCTTTTGCTGCTTGGTTCCTCGCTCTCTTGTGGCTGGGCTTCGGTGGCAGCAACCGGCAGCACCTCCCTGGTGTCTTTCTTCTCAACTTTGGACTGTTTCTGCCGAGCCTCTTTACGCTCCCTTTTGCTGAGTTTTTTAGGCTCATTTTTGTTCTCCTCTGCCATTTCTGACTTTGCCGATTGGTTTTCTTCTGGTTGCGCAGCTTTATCTTGTTCACTGGGTGGCTTCTGAATAGAGAAAGCTTATTTACAACTTAGTAAAATCCAACTGCAATAAAACTCAAACATCTGAAGGGATCGTTTGATGAAGTAAAACATTTCCCGAAACATGTTTTCCTGCTCCAGGTGAGCAAACTGACACCAAACCAACCTTTGCAGCTTCAAAAGCCTTGGAGAACACATCCCAAGCTTCTTTTATTAATGAGGCATTATTCACAAATACGCATTGCCTAGTAAAATTCTGAAAAAGAGAAAATAAGTTTTTGGATTTCTTACGACTTCTGAAAATTCAACTATGCATCTAGCAGATTTAATATTTTTCTGGAATGAATGTTGTACCCTCATTCATTATGTCATTTTTCAAGCAAATATACTTAAGATAACGAGACTTTCTAAACATGACCAGTTCAATACTCTTATACTGCATTCATGACCTATTGCCTAACAAGGCTTCATCGGGTGAAGTTTTGATAACTGATTACCTCAAACTTTTGCTGCTTTCTTGGAACGTTATTGAAGGTAGCCAGCTTTTCCAGGACTTGCCTTAAAGGCTCCCTAACATTGGCCGTAGAAATGCTTTGCCTCAAGATGGCAAGCCATTCTTCCTGCTTTTTCTCGCCTTTGTCAGCATTTCCCTTGGGCTTGAATCCCTTTCCGGAATACTTCTCCTCCTCGGTGATGCACTTCACGTGTGATTGGTAGTCCTGTCCACTGCAATTGTTGATAATTCCCACAGATTGTTTGAGGGATTTTGGATACCTAGTCTTCACAAAGCACCAATAATCCCGTCACATTTTAAAGCCCAACAGTGTATTATGCTTACTGAAAATCTTTGCAGCAATCAAGGCATGAAAGTACGGTGCACTGGCGACATCGGAACAAATGTTTCTCCACCTGATTCTTCTTGACTGTGTCGCCGCAGGCATTGCAGCTGAAGAAAACCATAACTAAAGGCAAATAAAAAGTAGGCTATTTTTTGTTAAAAGAAGCAGACTTTATCTCCCAATAAATGCATTTGAACATCCTGTCTAGTTTACTAAGCTTACATTATCTCGACAAATTATATTTATAAAACAATTGGTTTCATTACCTACTGGTAGAATGCAAACTAAACATAATATATGATTGGATGTTTTTTTATTTTTAGAGTTAACCGATCGGAAAGAGTCACCATGCACTTACAGAATTTTGCACAACCTCAAAATTCTCATCAATGCCGAGCGGGGAGTAAACCCCGCAACCTAGGGACTGAGAAACAAGCGCGCAACTACTCGACCATTAGTGCCGACTGCCGTGATTCTAAAAAAACACCCATCCTGTTTGGTGCTTTGTTTTTAATTTCATACCAAGTGGCTTAGAGGTTAACATTCTCGTCTTGCATTCGGTAGACCCAGGTCGGCTATCCTCGATTGAGTCGATTGTGGTTATTCATGGTTCCCCACAATTCCTCCAGGCGAATGCTGAGATAGTTCCTATATTAAATCGGCCATGACCGTCTTTCTATCCCATCCTCCTCCTTAAATTCCCAAATACGGGAAATATAACTAAAGTGATGAATTGAATTTGTATAATGATCCCCCCTGCCAAATGGTAATATGTACTGACTGCAGGGTAAAGAATTGAATTGAATCTGTGTATCTTTAAAACCAATCGACGTGAAAGCTAGGTACCGTTCTTCATTTCTGTCTGCATTGAGGGGTGCAAACTCTATTGCAGTGAGCTACAGTGAGGGAAAAAAGTATTTCAACACCCTAAAAATTTCGAATAACTTGATAAATAATTAAATTTTTGTAATAAAATATTTACTGACACAAATGGAAAGATAATTCAGACAATTTCTGAAAATTTCAGCTTGAAACTATGAACATAAAATAAATTATAAAGAAAAATAGTA